>PITA01002635.1:0-85130 GCA_004023965.1 Spilogale gracilis | reverse complement strand
ACTAATGAGGCTGGGCATTTTGTCATGTTCGTATTGTCCATCTGAGTATCTTCCATGAAGTGTTAAAATCTTTGCACAATTTTTTATTGAGTTGCTTTCATCATATAACTCAGTTTGTATTTAGATTTTTGGTGGCTGTTTTTCCTTACCCATGGTTCCCTCTAAAATTTAGGATCAGCATACCAGATTCCTAAAACAAATTGGTTGGGTGCTATTTTAGATAGATTTAGAGACAATTATATTATGATGTTGATTCTTCATACTCAGCAACTTGGAATGCCTTTCATGTGTTTAAATTTTCTTCTCCTCTCCCTTTGAAGAACTTAAAAATATTCCTCCTAAAGTTCTTACATATTTCTTAAGTATATTTCTAGACATTTTATATTTATTACTGCTGTTTTAAATGGTGCTTTGCGTGCAATTATATCTTCTAATTTGTGTTGTTTACATATAAGAGAGCTGTTGATTTCTACTTATATATATGTTTTATGTTTTATTTCTGGATGTTTTCTTGGGAAAGAGGCAGGATGATGTGCCAGGATATCTGATGTATAAATGTATTTATCTTTTACTTCTCAGCGAGTGGCAAAGGCTGATTTTTAAACATTTCTTTGTTAACAATTTAAATTTCTTGTTCCCGCTGCCATCGAGATAGAACAATGCCAGCAAATACAATTTGTTCATGTGATTCTTCCTTTAATTCTAGTTTTTCTGCTGCTGGAAGCTGATTTGGTACAGGAAGTTCCTGCTGCCAGCTGGTTTCCTCTTACTTCTCTTCTTGCAAACAAGGATCCACGTTCTGTGCCTTTGGTTCGGTGCCCTTTGTGTCTGAGAAGGGCCCTTTCACTGGCTTGTTGGCAGTTGTGAGGCTGCTGCATGATTCCAGTGCTTTTGTTTGCTCCTGTCTTCTTAGCGCGCCCTGATCAGTCTTCAATGACATTGGCCGTCATTTGGATACTTTGAAGTCCGGGGTTTAGCTTTCTTCTTGTTTTACCCAAATTGATTTAAAAAACAACTCATTCTTCTTTTCATTTATGTTTTGTATTTCCATGTCACACAGAAACGTGGGTTCTACTCTGAACATATTGGACTTTCAGAAAGTGTTTAATAATACTTGCTGAATAATAATAGTTAGACAATAATCTGAATGTCTTTGATTGTCTTTAGTTTGTAATTAGTTGTTCTTTTTCCAAGGAAGATACATGTTTTACTGCCTCCTGATTAGGTTGGCTTCACTGTTGGCCTCCCTGTGTCTGGAGATTAGGGAACAAGATATTTTGTAACAAAACATCAGATGCCCTTATCAGTTCTCATTTTGGTGCCAAATAGTTTTAGACTTCATGGCTGGCATACTTTAAAAGGCTGAGTATACCTTTGCTTAGTGTTTTGTTGTTGTTGTTGTTGTTATTGTTGTTAAAGATATTACTTTATTTGAGAGAGAGAGAGAGTGAGGATGAGTATGAGCAAGGAGGAGAGGGAAAAGTAGGCTCCCTGCTCACAGGGAGTCCAATGTGGGGCTCTATCCTCAGACCCTGAGATCATGACCTGAGCCAAAGGCAGACACTTAACCGAATGAGCCACCCAGGTGCTTTGCTTAATGTTTTATTGATGATAAATAATGGACAAATAATGAAGTCTATTGTACATGGTCCTGGGAAGAGTGGATGGTGGTAAGTGACGACCTCATTTTGGAAACCAGGGGGGAGATAGCCACTCATTGAAGTTCAAGGTAAATATGTGAAACCCATTACTTGTTAGTTCTTTCCTTTATGAAAGCTTTTAACACCTGTTAGAATGGCTGTTGTAAGAAAGACAGGAGCTACCCAGTGGTGCAGGGGTGTGGTGACAAGGGTGCACTTGTGGTCTGCGGGTGGGAGTGTCACTTGTAGGGCTACCATGGAAAACACCGTGGGACCAGCACTGCAGCTTGTGTGCTGATTGCACATCCTCCTCCCATGGCCTCCCTCTGCAGTCCGTCCCACGTGCACGTGTACCCTGTTGTTATTACACCCCCACATAGTATTCCCTGGCTCCCCATCGTCCAGAGAATAAAGTTCTAAATCCTCCTCCTGTTCGTTAAGACAAGGAGGTTTGTCTCACTGCCGAGCTCTTCCCCAAATCACTGCACAGGCATAAGCAGGCAAGTCTTGTTGTCACAGCCACACAGCCCAAGCTGGTCTCAGCTCTGAGCTGCAGCCCACTCTGCTTTTCTGGCACCCCCTGCACGATGTGGTTGTCTCAGTGTTGTGGGCCAAATGGTACCTTTATTTCCACATGCAAGCCCTGCCTTCCACGGGGCCAGTTTTCACTTGATACTCTTCTTTGGAGCGTCTTCCTTTGCTGTCGTGACCTGTTATTGAAAGTTTCCATCAGTTTGTACTGTGTTTTTGGGTGGATTCTTAAGAAGGGAAGTGTGGATTCTACTCTACAGCGCTGTGCCTGTGGTACTATGTATAGAAGGGTCCAAGTCTCATGACTGGCAGTTTAACTGATTGGTCTAATTTTTAATGAGCTGGCTGCTGGGCTTTCCTCTCAAAAATATTGGCATGCTGTCAGAATGTTTGCTTACCTCCTCGGTTTTTAAACTGTTGACCCAATAGTGGAGTTACTGTATCCTATGGTAGTTCTATTTTTAGGTTTTTGAGGAATTTACACACTGTTTACCAGGGTGACTGCATCACCTTGCATTCCCATCAACAGTGTAGGAGGGTTGCATCCTCGCCAACACATGTTGCTTCTTGTGTTTTTCATTTTAGCCATTCTGTATCTCATTGTGGTTTTGGATTTGCATTTCCTGATGATGACTGATGGTGAGCATCTTTTTATGTGTCTTCTGGCCGCCTGGATGTCTTTTTTGGAGAAATGTCTGTTCATGTCTTCTGCCCATTTTAAATTGGATTATCTCTTTTTTGGGTATTGAGTTGTGTCAGTTCTTCATATATTCTGGATACTAACCCTTTATCGATCTGTCATTTGCAGATATCTTACCAATTCAGGAGGTTGCCTTTTAGTTGTGTTGATTGTTCCCTTTGCTGTGCAGAAGTTTTATTTTGATGTACTCCCAAGTATATTTTTGCTTTTATTTCCCTTCCCTCAAGAAACATATCTAGAAAACTGTTGCTTTGGCCAAATGTCGCAGAAATTACTTCTTATGCTGTTTTCCAGGATCTTTATGTTTTTGAGTCTCACATTTAGGTCTTTAATCCGTTTTGGGTTTGTTTTTGTATGCTCATTTTTTTAGATTCCAGGCTTAAGTCCTGCTGGTTGTAAGAACTCACGAAATTTGGCCCTCTGATTTTCAAAGCCAAGTGCTATGGGACTTTCTCTTCCCCTGTGGGCTCTGTGGTGTGATAGTCTGTTTCTGACTCCTCTCCACGCCCATGGCTCCCTCCCTCAGGTGGCCAGACCTGTGGGGGTTAGCTCCCTACCACATCTGTACCTTCCTACCCTCTTCAGTGTGGCCTTTACTACATTTACTAGTGGAACTTGTTCTGCTGGTCTTTGAGGCATTTTCTGGGTTATTTACACTGATACGGATGTTACCTAGCTGTGTCTATGGGATGAGTTGAGCGTAGGATCTTCCTACTCTGCCATCTTCCCTGAAGTTTGACCTGTGGGACAATTCACTTCTGAGTTATTCCTAAGCATTTCGGCATAAAGAAAAAGAATTCAGCCCGATGACTCTGTTTTTTCATCTCTGACCAGTTTTGTAAATCAGTATAAATAAGGAAGCTACATCTTGCTGCCCATGTATCTCTGATTTGATTGAATGTCTTGGCACTTATACTTAGCTTATATAAACACAGCTACTGGGTGCTTTTTGTATTCAGAATTACTTTGAGAGCCCGCTTATTGAAAGGCACATTTCATGGGTAGAGGTAGTGTGTCATTAAGAACACAGAAGGAATCCCTAGCCTAGTGTTGTCCAAAAAAGAGACGTAATAAGAGCCACACATGTAATTTTACATTTTCTTATACACATTTTTCAAAATAAAAAGAAAGAGGTGAAATTAATTTTAATATTGTGTTTTATTTAGCCTGATATAACCAAAATATTTTCATTTCAGTATCTAATCATTATAAAAGTATTAAGATATTCTGCTTTTTCACCTATAGCACATCTCAATTTGGAAATGCCATATTTCAGGGGCTCGGTAGTCATGTATGGTTAATGACTGCCATACTGGGTAGCATACTTCTACAGTTCTAGAATTTACATCTATTAGCTTTTTGTAAGGTAAGGTTTCTCAGTCTCAGCACTATTGACATATAGACTGGATAATCGTTGTGTGTGTGTGTGGGGGGAGGGTCCTGTGCATTCACTGTAGGAAGTTAAGAAGGCTCTCTGACCACTACTCACTATCGTAGTACCTGTAGCATTGCCCTGCCATGATTTTCCCACCAAAGTGTCTCCAGATATCATCAAATTAGAACCAAAGCTGCAAAGGAAGTCATAGGCATCACACTAAGTTATCTGTTGCGTGTGTTAGAAGTCATTGATGATTTCTCCCAGCCTCTCACAAACAGTTTTCTACAGAGCTAAGCGAATATATGGAGACACTGCAGTAGGCATTCCATTCCATTGATTCTTTTGTGGCTCTGTGCTGAAGAAGCCATTTGGTAGCTATGAATTAGTTATTGATTGGAAGGCACAGTGGATTGTTGAAATCCTCTTAACAGTCCCTTTCAAAGTGTTCTGGATCATCATATTGTAAGTCTAAGTAAACACTTTGGAGAATTTACTGCTAAATGTTCTCTCTGAGAATCATTGTCATTGTGAATTTAATGTTCACTGAACTTACCGTAATGTATTGGGGAAATGGATACATTCTAGTGGAGAGACAAAATTGTTTTAGTGTTGATGAATGGATTTAAGATGAAGTGATTATTTTCAGCAATGATGCTAAATAGACAGACCCTTCATGTGTAGTCTAGAAGCCTGTAAATTTGCTTTAGAAGCTCATATTTTTACAAAGGGACATAAAAGACAGACATACACTATATTTATATTAGCAGGCAGCCATTGATTTGCTACAACAATTATTTATTTAAGCATTCAGTCATCGAGAGACATTTTGTTCTATGGGTTGTGTTAGGGATGAGCTTTAGAAGGAGGAAAGTTACTTGCTTGAATAAAACTGAATTCCAATTTGGAGTGGTCAGTCTCCCCATGTAATAAGAATAATTTTTCCCCCAAAGATTGATTTATTTGAGAGAGAGAGAGAGAGGAGGGGAGGGACAGAGGGAGAGAGGGACAATTTCAAGCAGACTCCCCACTGACAGAGGCTCAAGCTACAATGTCTAGTGTAGTTGTGCTCCAAATAGTTCATTTTTGTGTTATGAAAATTCCAGTGAACATCAGATTATCTACAGATGAATGGGTCATATTGCTCAGATTGAATTAGGACTCATGTGTTTCAACTTGTAGTTCTCCAGAAGCAGAGTTTAAAATTATTTTTTTTTAACAAAAATAAGAAAAAAAGTGGGTAAAAAGAAAATGTCAGTGGGTAGTATATGTTTGTATAGTATGGTCAGTGTTCATGTTTCACAAAGGGTAAGTAACTATATCCAAAATATTCACCCAACAAACATCTACTGAATGTTTGTTGTATATCAGCCACTAATCTTGGGACGGGGCACAAAGATGAATAAAAAGGATGGAATCTCCCCTTACAGAGATGGTCATGTGAGAAGAGAGAGAAATGGCAATTTTGTAATATATGGTAAGTGCCTATGGGGGAAGCATAGGGGATATGGAAAGATAAATGGATATGGGGATATATGGAAGGGTCTGGGGTTGGCAGCTTTCTTGGATTCTGGGATCTAGAGATGCTTCTAGAATATGGAGAATGGAGAATGAGTAGGTATGGAGAATGAGTAGGTATTAGCCTGGCAAATAGAGATGGGCTTACGGCATAAGAGGGAAGTGTGGGAGATTATTGTAGGCAGAGGGACAGCATGTGTAAGAGGCTGGAAGATAGGAGATAATATTTTGGAAAAATCAATTAATTCTGTAGTTCACGAGTCGGAAACAAACCAGGAGCCAGTTTGTGTTGCTAGGGTGTCATAAGTCAGATTATTTTCCGGATGTATTCATTCCCTCCGCTGCGGGCAGCCTACTGGCCCGTGCTATGGTGTTGGGTTGGCTTTGGCCTGAGACGTGCTTGGACCAATAGAGTATTAGCACACGTGACGGAATGAGACTTGAAAGACAAGCTCGCTAACTCTCAGACTTACAAACTTGCACAGCCGAAATCAGCAGAGGCACCTTCCTGAATCTAGTCTAGATCAGCCAAACTCCGACCAACCCAAAGACTTGTGAGCTAGTAAATACTTATTAACCCATGCTACTGAAAGTTTGTGTCTGCTTCTTATGTAGCAGAAGCTGACTAGAATATCAGAACACTGATCGACAGTTCAGAGCATGTCTCTTGATTATTTCTGTTTTCCAGTCACATGTTGAATTCCATACTGTGCAGATAGCATGTTTAATATCATCTATAGATGACGTAATGATGATAGAATGAATAATGTATTGACAAAAAGGAAAAATGAGTATATTAATATAGTATGATAAAATTATAATGTGAGTGACTGCAAATAATACTGTTAGATAACAATGCAACATAGGACTTATTTATTGGTGCATTCATTCAACATTTATTGATAAAAAAAATACAATATATCCAACACTGTTGGGATCCAGGAAGACAGCAGTGGGAAAGACATTATCCTGTTTTCATTAAGGTTATAATAGAGATTTCAGAGGTTTATAGTGAGAATTTTGTAGGGGTGAAATAAAATTTCTCCACATTAAAAACTCAGTGGATTGGACTCCTCTCTTTGGCCCCTTGCCCACTCCCCCACCACGTGTTCCCACCTTCATGTTTTTTAGGAATGACCAATTGTTCTTACTTTTTCACAGGTTGAGAAAAAATGTGAAAGGAAAGGTTTCAGGTGCCCCAAATTATATTCTCATGTCTAGAAGCATCCCCGCACTCTGGAAGCAATTTCCAATCAAAGCTATAAAAAAAATCCTTTCTGGGAGATATTTAGATATATTAAATATGGTTATAAAATAGGTATAAAAAATCTTGGGGGAGGGTTTTGTGTTTAGCTTTGCCACATAGTGCTGGGAGAGCAGCACCAGTTGGCTCCACAGTCGCACGATTTTCTTGTTGGTCTTTGCAAAATGGCTATCTATGGGCAGGATTTTGTTTTCCATTTTTAGTGCAGCTGGCTCTAAATTTGAGGTCATCCATGCATTGTTTAATGCGTATTCTGTTGTGGCAGCTAGTCTCCTTTCAGAAATAAGCTAAAATAATCAATTTCTAAAAATATCCTCCAAGCTCGATTGCTTTTGGCATGTTGGACCCAGGCGGGCTTTCTTACGGAAAGCTGATCGAGCTGGATATTTTTGTAGTCCTGTTCTGGGTTGTAGTCGTCACCACACTGACTACAGTCTGTGTCAGTCTGTTTATCCTTTCTCCTTCGGTTCACGGGGAATGAAGAAGATAAATGGGCAGAACCCACTTGTTCTAGGGAAGTGGAAAAGAAATTCAATAGAGATTTAGATCTTAAGGAATGAGTCATGACATGCAAGTCATTCTTCCTTTATAAAGTCAGTAAGTGTCTGTTTTCACAGTGTGGGCAAAAAGCAACATTAATAAGCCTGATTAAAAGAAAATTCTTATTTTTTATCATCACCAACAGTGGGATAAAGTGTCATGTTGCTCCTGATGTCATGTCCTCAGCAGGGCACACAGCTTTATTTCTTTGACATTTTTACCAAAAATTGCATCTAATTTAATCATGAGGAAACATCAGGCCAGCCTAAATTTGAGAACCTCCTAAAAGATAACTCTCCTGCATTTTGGAAAATGCCAGTATCATTCAAGTCAAAGAAAATAGACATGAAAAGTAAACACAAGTAGTAAGGGGAAAATTTTCCATACAGAATATTATTGGGAAAATTGCTGAAATCTAAATATGATAATAATATATTCAGTATTAAATTTCTTCAATTTGATAATCATGCTCTTCCCAGAGAACATACTCTGGAGTGTATAGGGGTACGAGGTTTTGTGTCAGCAAATTACTTTCAAGCAGATGATTCGGAAAACACAGATAAATAAGCAGATGGGCAAAATGTTTTCAGTGGGTGAATTTTCTCAGGGTACATGGAAATACTTTATAGGCTTCTTGGGACTCTTCTGTAAGTTCTAAAGTCTTTTAGAATAAAAGTTAAGAATTCTTTAGCAAAAATTATTAATGTTTCAGGAGGCTATGGTAGCATAAGTGACAGAGAAATCCTTTAACCCACAGTCTGCTGGGTAATCTGATGAACTTTCATTCTGTTGGCATGAACTCATTGGTAAAAATAACCTTAAAATAAGAACTTTCTTAACTTAATAATTGCTTAACCTTAGTTAATATTTAAGAAATATTCTGTCTAGACAATAATGATTTTAAAACTTACAAATCAAACAAAATAACTAATAGCTAATATTTGTTAAAAAAAAAAAAAAAGACCAACTGCATTTCAACGAAAAAGAATAAGGTTAGCGGTGGGTTGGTTAATGTCTAGGTAGGGAATTGCTAATGTGTCAGAGATCTGAGCCAGTACCATCCCCATCTGCCTTGACTCGGCTCCTCCCAGATTGCTCTTTTTTGTTGTTGAAATGACTGTATTTTTAAAAAGTCGTTTTACTCAATTAATTAACCTTTAGCCAATTTAGTAATCTCCAAGATAGTAAATATACCTGAATTTGCTCTGCATTTAGTCATGACTAGAGGTATTACATCTTAAAAAAAAAATCAAACATATCTTTCTAGGGGAAAGAGAACTTTAAGACCTTTAAAACACATTCATAAATATTTCATTGTTGTCTTCATTCTTTAAAACACTTCAGCCAACCCTATCGGGAAGAATAATACAGAAAGACAAATGTATTGTAAAGAACGCCTACTTGAATGGGCTCATTCTTGAACAAAATAGAAATAAAATCTTTTCTGTCATTCTTGATGCCAGAAAGTCTCAAAGCTGAATGTTGTTTACCTGCAAGAAAGGGAGCTGCTAATGCTTGGTGGTAGGGACCAGAACAAACTTCTCAGGTTGTTCACTTATTGAAATGTCTCCAGATTAGCTGGTAATAACACTACTTCCAGCTCCCAGGAGCCCTCCCTGCTTCATACCTAACCCTGGTCCTTCTCCGCCTACATCACACTCCCGAAAATCCAACCACTGAAGAGTCAGAGCCGGGCATAGCAGGGAACTTGAAGACCTGACTGGCATCCAATCTACAGGGTTAGTGTTGCTGTGAAATATCTTGAATATGATGCCTCTCTTCATGTGAGTCCCAGCTGAGCTCAGGAAACGGCGGAAGATGAGAAATACACTATCAGAAGGAAAGAATCAAATTAAGGCTTTAATTTAAATCTTTGAATGATGCAGGTCTTGATGTGACTTTTTCCTTTGGAAGCAGCAGGGAGGATTGGAATATTGAAAGCCAGTGGAAGCAAATTCTTTGTGAATTTAGGTAGCAGGAGACCAAGTCTCCCCTTAGGTGTGGTTGGGGCAATATTATTATTGAGAAAGCAAAGCAGCCACTGGCAGCTGGGAGCTAGCTTGGCATTCACAACTGAGTCTTGGTGTTCTTTTGTTGAACAGAAACAGTTTTATAGAATACCAGCCTCAGACAAGGCTACTCTATAAACACAATGGCCAAGAAAAAACCCCACGACCACTCTGCTCATGTCTGAACACAGTCAAAAATACAATCTCCAAATCACAAAAAGAATCAAACACTTTCCTGGTTAATATGAGTGACCACTTCTTTTTTTTACTAGTTGTGGCTTCAGTCTCACTTCCTGTCCTCTAGATAAGATTCATCAAAATGCCCAGTAATGCCCAATTACCTCCGCTTTCTGAGACCATCCAAGTCAAAGCCACGCCCACTTTATTGAATCCTCCCCTAAATCTCCTACCACAGTCCAGTATCCTATAATGCCTTTTCTAACACCTTTTTACTGAGAGATGGACATGGTTCCCCCTGACCTGTGTTCTTTCTGGTTGCAATGAATCAATAAACCCAACTATTGTTATCTGCAGTTGTGTTACTCTCTGGTCTTTAGAGGACACTGATAGTATCATGGTTCTGGCCCAGAACCCTTTCTTGAAAACTTTGGGGGCTAAAAATCAGATATAAAGGTTCTTTTTAGGGCGCCTGGGTGGCTCGGTGGGTTAAAGCCTCTGCCTTCGGCTCAGGTCATGATCCCAGGGTCCTGGGATCGAGGCCCATGTCAGGCTCTCTGCTCAGCAGGGAGCCTGCTTCCTCCTCTCTGCCTGCCTCTCTGCCTACTTGTGATCTCTCTCTGTAAAATAAATAAATAAAGTCTTTAAAAAAAAAATAAAGGTTCTTTTTATATCATCATGTGGCTAAGAGACTCTTAAGGCAATAGCTTCTGGCCACAGAAAATCAGGAAAAACATAGTTCACTGGCTACTGGCTTGTAAGTCTGGCTTCAGCACAGAAATTTGGGAGATTTCTGGCCCCTCTAGGCTTATATTCCAGGTAGTTGTAGGAAAATAAAACATAGGGATTCTTTCCCTACCTCTATACATTATATTATTTTAGCCAATAAATAATGGTAGAAATCAGATATATAAGAAACAAGTTTGTTTTCCTAGGAACATTATTAAAAAAATGAACATTGGGGAGCCTGGGTGGCTCAGTTGGTTGGGCGACTGCCTTCGGCTCAGGTCATGATCCCGGAGACCAGGGATCGAGTCCCACATCAGGCTCCCTGCTCGGCGGGAAGCCTGCTTCTCCCTCTCTCACTCCCCCTGCTTGTGTTCCCTCTCTAGCTGTGTTTCTCTGTCAAATAAATAAAATATTAAAAAAAAATGAACATCAAACAACATTGGAAAGGAGTAATTCCTTGGTGACATTCTGCTGCCTGCTTGGTTTGCAAACAAATCATATTTGTACCATTTATGAAAGTATAGGAGCACTAGGAAAACACAGAATAGAAATAACATTTGAAGTTTATCTGAGGAGACTAAATCATAAGTTTACATGAAAACATTGTAATAAAAATGCAAACAAGCAAACCTGGGGAATTAGGCTGACGCTTTGAAATGATAATTGTATAATACTCTTAACTAGTCATTAACGCTGAGCATTTTGGAACAACTACTTGTGTTAAAAATATCCTCCTTACCCTACGTATTTGGGAAATAATAGAGTTGCAGTTAGTGGCATTTTAGAATGGGAAGCAACCTAAGCATGCTTCAGTATTGCAGATTTTAAACTGAGACATGGAGAAGTCTCATAGATGAGACCTCAGAGGCTAATTTATTGATCTTTCTGCCTTGCCAGTGTGCAAAAATTTCAGTGAAAAGATGTATTTCTCTAATTCACATGGACCTTTTCCTTAGTTGGTCCACTGTGTCAAAATTTCTGCGCTATTTTGCTTTAATAGGAGTAGATTGTCTTTCTCAACCTTGGCACTACAGGTGGTCCTTCGTGGTCCCTGCCGCCATGCCATGGCAATGAGCCAGAGGTCCCAGTCTCCCAGTGTCACTCCCAGTGTGACCATGAGTGTCAACAGTAAATCACTCAAAACCATTCTGTACCCATGTAACCATGCTGTTGTTCACTATAAGTACTAATGAATAAATTATATAGCATACCCAGTACTTTGTTATAAACTAGGCTTCCTGTGAGATGATTTTTCCCAACTATAGGTGAATGTCAGTGTTCTCAGAAGTTTAAGGTAGGCTGGGCTAAGCTATGATGTGTGGGAGTTTAAGTGTATTAAATGCATTTTGACTTGGGATATTTTCAACTTATGGCGGCTTTACTGGGATATACCCCCACTGTAAGTTGAGGAAGATCTGTACCGACATTTTAGGCTGCCTCATTCTTTGTTGGGAGGGGGTGCTATCCTGTGCATTGTACGATGTTTAGTTGCCCACCTTCTAGACGCCTGGAGCACTGTTCTGACAACCTACCCCAGCTGTGACAAGCAAAATTGTCTTCTGAAACTGTGCCAGATGTCGCCTGGGTGGGTATGGCACCCCAACAAAGTATCTAGACCATATCTACACCCAACAGCTCAGTTCACTGTTGCTCCCTAGGACTGCGGGGTTCCCCAAAGTCTTGCAGAAGGGAAAATTCTCCCTGGTGGGCTGCCCGTTGGGTGTTCATAGCTTTGATTTAGATTTATTCTTATGAAAGAGCATTCCCTGGTCTCACTCTCCTCAACAGTTCTTTCCATTTTGGAGGCAGGCACTGAGGGCCTGATTGTCAGCTTTGCGGGTAATGCAAGGGTTGGACGCAGCAACGTGGCACGCCCACGGGCGGCAGAGCCGGGACTCCTAGTCCTGTCTGCTGAGGGAGCTTGGCATATGAGTCAACAACTCTGCATCTCTAAAATGTGGATACTATTTGCACCTACCTCATGGCATTGTTGTGAAGATCGAGTGATTTCATAGTGGCGACAGGGTCAGTGTCTGGCACCAAGGAAGTCCTATATAAGTATTTGCTAAACTAGAAAAAAAAATCCTTAAATAATTGGCGGAAACCTGATGAAATGTAACAGGAGAAAGTGCCAGGTTTACTACTGAGTTTAAAAATAGGACATGTTCAGGGAGTGTTGGGTTAATAGAGAAGGTCCTAAGAAAAGGACCCGAGGAATTCCTTTTGGCTTGAACCTAAGACAGAGTGTCCTTTAGGCAACTTGAGCAGATCCTTGTGCCACTTTTTCTGCCCACACCAAGCCATTCATGGGGTGCTCTGGGGGTCCCCTTCAAAGTCAGACGCTACCAAAGTAAGAAATGCTAAGGGGGTAACAGATGTGGCTAAAAAGAACCTGAGCATCATGTCATCTGGAAGAATGCCAAATGTATCAGGGCTCTTAATGTAAAGAATATTTAGCAGGACGGGTGACAGATGTTGTCCGTGATTTGAAGGGTGGATGTTGGGCAGTAAGAAGAGATGATTCCTTATGGCTCCAGGATTTACGACTAGGAGTTCTGCTTGAAAGTTACATGGATACAGGCTTTTTTGGATTCAAAGTAGGATACTTTCTTTTTCTTTTCTTTTTTATAGATTTTTATTTATTTGAAAGAGGGGGAGAGAGTATAAGGGGGGGTGCAGAGGGAGAGGGAGAAGCACACTTCCTGCTGAGCAGGGAGCCCAAAGCAGGGCTCGATCCCAGGACCCTGATATCATGGCCTGAGCCAAAGGCAGATGCTTCACCAACTGAGCCCCCCAGGTGCCCCAAAGACACTTTCTAATAATGGGCTGCGTCTCTCACTAGAATGGACCGTGTTGTGGGATGAAATGTGTACCCAGACACAAAATCGTATGCAAGAAAGGGTTGAGATTCTATAATTCCTGTTTTGACTGGGACTTTGACCAGGAGACCTTGAAGATATCTGCCAATACTAAGATTCAATTAATCTATAAATGCAAAAGTAAAAGGTAGAATTTTTGTGTGGTCAGATTGTCAGAATAATGAAATGTTTATTATTAAACAATGTAGTCCTTAACCATTTCCCTCTCTATTCACAGGCCCACTTTTAAATTATTTCTGCTTTTAACTATATGATTACCCCATGTCTGAAACAGTAGTTTTAGAATCCTCCTTCTGGATGTAGCAAATTTACACACTGTGTGCTGGCTTCTTTCTGTGAGGGTTGATCATATATTTCACCTACTGTCCTGTTTCTTGTACAGCTTTCCAATAGAGATTCCTCACTAGGCTTGTTGTATTAGTTGCCTAGATTGCGTAGGTCTGTGCAGCAAATTACCACAAACTCAGCAGCTTAAAAAGCACATGTTTATTAAGGCTTCCTCTTGGCAGACCTCAGCCGAGTTTGGTGAGTTTGGGTAATTGAGCAGTTGTGGGAGGGGCTAGAAAACCTCACTTGCAGCCAGTTCGTAGAAGATGGCTGATTTGAATAGCAAGGCCTTATCCTCAAGAGGAGGGCACAGACGGCTGGGAGTGGAGCTGGGAGCTGGTACTTAGGGCAGAGAACAGTTGTCACATTTGTCATCTAGCCTGTTTGTTGGACGAATTGGTTTCAGAAGGATGCTGACAGACTCCAGCTTCATTTCCCTCTGCTTCCTGCCTTTCGCCTGTGCTGTGAAGTCTCTCTTTCTCATGTCCAGTGAGCCTGCTGCTCTTCACTGAGCAGACATAAATTCAGCTTCTGCAATCAAGTAGCCAAACTGTAAGCTCTCAATAGTGGAAGCACGCTCTCAGCCCCAGCTTGACGTTGAGTAGGCTCAGCCCGCTGCACAGGGGCAGTGCCGTAGGCTCTCCTCCAGTACTGTTTTCTCTGCTTTTACCATCATCTGTCACTTTGCTGTTCTCAGACCTCATCGTGTCCCTGGGCTCTTTCTTCTACTGTCAGAGACCCTCTTTCTGTTTTCCCTCCATCCTTCTGCCTCAACCAGCTGATTGCTTGTTCCAACCACACTCAGCAGCTGCCCAGCTGGGACTTCCTTTCTTCGCTTCTGTGACTCAGTGCCCTTGTTTCTTGGACCTTAATTTTTGTTCTTCTCGGTTCACTGACTTGTGTTGTGAGCAGGAACCCCTGGTTACGAAGGGCCGCATGAAAGACAGACTCTCTGTGTGCTGTAGGTCTGAAAGGTCTTTACTCTGTTGCTACACTTCATTACTGGGTCGCATAAGATGTTGCTCCTATAATCACAAGTTGGAAGGCATCGGTCCTTGTTTTTTTTTTTTTGAAGATTTTTTTATTTATTTGACAGAGAGAAACACAGCCAGAGAGGGAACACAAGCAGGGGGAGTGAGAGAGGGAGAAGCAGGCTTCCCACGGAGCAGGGAGCCCGATGTGGGACTCGATCCGCGGTCTCCGGGATCATGACCTGAGCCGAAGGCAGTCGCTTAACCAACTGAGCCACCCAGGCGCCCCATCGGTCCTTGTTTTTAACATGACATGTTAGATCATCACTTGTAGAATTTCTCACGGTTGTGCGTGGTGATGGCCGTTTTATTCAATCTCTGCAGTGCTGCATGGGCCCCTTTGACTTGGGGCACTTGCTTCCCTTCAGGTCTAAGAAACTTTAAAAGAAATTACTTCTTTGAAAATATCCTTCTTTATTTGCTCTGTTTTTGTTAGGAATTTCCAAGAGTTTTATCTTCTGGATTAATGTTATCATTTTAATGTTTTTACATTTCCAGCAGTCTCTTGTTTTTCTAATTTTTAAAATTTGTTCCTTATTAGAAAGAGTTTGATTTTTGTTTTGAATGAAATGTCTTCCTAAATGGGTCTGAGCACGTTAGTTTGATTTTTTTCCCCTTTAATACCCTCCCCCTTTTATCTCCATTTTTGTTGTATTCAGTGTTTCTCTTCATCTTAGCCTTTCCCTTTCACAATCCCGGTTTTCCTGAAATGCCTAGCGATTTTTGCTCAACCCGTTATGCTAAACCGAAAGGAGGCTGAAGGTCCGTGCCTTGCAGACAGCGGCTGGCAGGCTGCGTTTGGGTTGGCAGGTGTTCCAGGGCAAGAATTTTGATTTGTTCCCAGCCGATAATATTCCTTATTTACTCAGTTTTCTTGGAGGATGACTCTCCCTCTTTCACCTCAGGAGAGGACGTTTGGCTGCATACTTCCCTGCTGTAGGGTGTACACGTGTGTGTGTGTGTGATGCGTGCGAGACGAAAGGTGAGTGCGTGAACGTCTGCAAGTGTGTCCGCGGATGAGAGAATGTGTGCGTGTGCGGGACAGAGCACGCGTGTGCGCTGCTGCTGCCGTCCTGCCTACGGGGCTTCCTCAGCCCCAGCGTCCCTGCGTTGCCCTCCCCCTGCTCTTGCATGCTCAGTCCTGTTGGGTCGTACCGTCCCTGTTGGGGCTGTCCTCGGTGCTGTGACCGGGCTCCGCTCTCTCCTGCGTTCTCAGCCGTCCACGCATCTAGGCTGCGTCCTCTGCCTCAGCCGTGTGACTCAGCGTGCTCTTCGTCTTCGGAGTGCTGGCTCTTAGCCAGGGACACTGGTGCCCCCGGGGCTCCTTGACTATGTCTGCAGGGGTGTGTGGTGGTTAGAATTGCGGGCCAGGGGAAGGTGCTCCCGAGTCCCGTGGAGAGGGCTCGGGGATGCTGCCCCCCACGTGACCGTGTCCCGCATGGCCCCGCAGCAGAGAGTTGCCCGTCCCAGACGCCAGCAGTGCTGTGGTCGAGAAGCCCTGAGCGACAATCTGGTTGACATCACACATCTGTTAATAACTTCACACCATAAAATATTCTTTGTCGTGGACTTGGTATTTTAATCACTCATTTACCATCAATTTAAAAAGTCTTAAGAACGAAAGGATATAAAATATGTACTTGAACTGGACGCCTGGGAGCTATGTTCTTCATTATTCTTGTTTATTTCTAAAAAGAGGCACAGAGTTCCCTCAGATTACAACTACCCCAGTAGCTTTGTCTTAAATATATTTCACGAACCAAGTAGGACTTTATAAATTGCTGTTTTCCATTTCTTATTTTCACTCTCATTTTTCTTACTCACATAGTGTAGGGTTTAGACTTTCCGTGTGTATCAGCAAAGAAAACTATGGTGCTAAATACCTCCGATAGAAGACTCATTTGAAATGCATTGTAGTCATGCCACCCAAGGAAAAAAATTGTAACAATATATACTTACTCCAGCAACACTTTGCATATTTATTTCCATTTCCATGAAAAAATGTGGAGACTGTCTCACAGCATTTGTAATGGGAGGCTTTTGACCTCTGATTTCCTTTTTTTAATTTAACTGCCAAGCTATGTTTTCTTCATTCCGTGTTTTTCCACAGAGATCAACTTCCCCTACGTTTTTCACGCGAGCCTCTTCCTCCACTGTACATTGAGAGCCCAGAATCCTACAACTGGCATGCAAAGTGCAGTTCTGAGAGCTTCCTTGTCTTAGTTGCTGAAAGGGAAATTCCCTCTGTGATGTCTCCTGTTCGGAGCGTCTGTTTCATGTTTCTCTGCCATTTGGCAAGATAACATAATAAGGTGGGAGGAGGCAGGGAAAATATGCCGCAATAAAAATGTCCTAAAAAGACACTGAGTTCTATTTATTGCTTCACAGAACATGGCTGAAGGCAGGAGGAGAAGTTAAAATTAGTGGTGACACAGAAGGTCAGAGAGGGCCAGCTAGAGTCATTTACTTACTGCTGTTTGGATTTGGTTTTGTGCTGTGTCAGGCATTAAGGAGAAGAGAGGGAAGGAGCCCAGACCAGGAGCTTTGTGTCCACGACAGGTCAACGACTTCATCTCTGCCTCCGGGTCACCGAAGGGAAGCTGACACCCCCAGTCAGTTGACATCTGTCGCCATTGTCAGATCAATCCACCACAGGCTCATCCCTGGGAGGAGAGAAGCAAAGCAGGAACCCACTCTAATGAAACATCCCATTACTGACAGGCATAAATTATTATTTTTCCAGCCTTATTGAGGTATAATTGACGCCTAACGTGGTGTAAGTATAAGGCACACAAGCTTTAATGGATTTGATACACTTACATATTCCAATATGATTACCACTGCAGTGTTAGCAAACTTTTCCATCATGTCATATAATTAGCATTTCTTTTTGTTGTTGAGAACATTGAAGATCTGCTATTTTAACAAGTATAGTTCACGTTAATAACAGTGCCCAAGAGGCATAAATTAAATGGAAGAGGGGCACCTGGGTGGTGTAAGCATCTGCCTTTAGCTCAGGTCATGATCCCGTGGAGCCCCATATCAGGCTCGCAGCTCAGCGGGGAGTCTGCTACTCCCTCTCCCCCTTCCTCTCCCCCAGACTTGTGCTCACGTACTCTCAAATAAATACATCTTGAGAAAATAAGATGTCTAGAAATCACAAGAATGTTTGGGTACTCAGTTTAGGTCATTTTACCAAAGTTGAGACAGGTCTGTTAATCAGTCACAGCGAGGGTACTTTAGGAAGGCTTTGGAAGTTGCTTTGGAAGAAACTAGGTCTTCAGGGGGAAGAGTTTCACTGCCGTAGATAGAAAATGTTGCACAAAAATGCATAGCAACAGAGCACCTTCATTTACTGATTCTCTGAGGTCAACTAACCTATTTATTTAAGAAAGAAGCCTCTTCCACAATATCTGGGCCTGGAAATGTGATTGCATGAAATATGCTTTGGCTTACATTTCCCAAAGAAGGAGCCCAAGATAAAGGGTTACGTAGGACGGGTTATGAAGGGGAGCAATCCCTTCCCCCCGCCGCCATGGGCTGGAGACAGGAACAAGTGTGTCAGGCAGGTAGGTAGGGGATACCTGTTCAGGAATGACACATCACATCGGCCACCAGCACTGGGGACGAGCTGCATTGAGTCTGTCTGTGAAGTCATGGGACCATCATGGTTTTTCAGGATCAGCCCACCAGGACGAGAAGGGAACATTTGTTATTTGTCCCCCACCACAACAATCAATCATTTGCCCTTGATGGAATATTACTCAGCGATACAAAGAAATGAGTTGTGGGGCAGCCACTCCCTGGAACTCTGGGTTGCACTGTGTGGCAGTCAGCTGATTCCTAGACTGTTCCAATACCATGGGCACAGTGGCAAAGCCTTCAGAGAGAAGGCAGGTGAGGACCACAGCAAGGGGGTGAGGGGAGGCAGGAGGCGTCGCATGCAGCAGATCAGAGCCTCTGCAGAGCTAGGTATTGCAGCAGTGGCTGGCCTAGCAGACTGGTGAGCTGAAGAGCGCC
Organism: Spilogale gracilis; assembly: GCA_004023965.1. Taxonomy (NCBI): domain Eukaryota; kingdom Metazoa; phylum Chordata; class Mammalia; order Carnivora; family Mephitidae; genus Spilogale; species Spilogale gracilis. The sequence goes on along the minus strand of PITA01002635.1, from coordinate 66,390 downwards.
CGAAGTTGGGCATGACAGGAGTCCTGGTCCAGGGCACAAGGGCTCAAGTGTACTAGCCATCTGGGCAGCCGGAGCTTCAACATCACATGTGAGTTCAATAATCAAGCAGGCATCTTCTTTCTTTTTTTGTTTTTAAAGATTTTATTTATTTGATAGAGACACAGCTAGAGAGGGAACACAGAGGGGGTAGTGAGAGAGGGAGAAGCAGGCTTCCCACTAAGCAGGTAGCCCGATGTGGGGCTCGATCCTGGGACTCTGGGATCATGACCTGAGCTGAAGGCAGACAGTTAATGACTGAGCCACCCAGGCGCCCCTCAAGCAGGTTCTTAAGGGCAACAGTATGACTAACACTCAGCATGAGCTCTTTCACAGTTACACGGAAAATCTCATATGACCCTATCTTGCCATGTTTGAAAATAATGAATATCTTTGTTTCCCAGGACAGGAACTAGTAATCACCAAAACCAGGGGTCAGTATTTCCAGAACGGTCTGCTCCATAATGTGTGTAAGGGACAGATGATCTTGCCACTCTGAGACTTGATACAGACATTAGGCTGATGTGGCCCTTCAGAGGGGCCCTCTTCATATGCTGTGTACTCTGTTTTGTGGAGAATCACATGTATTTTGCACATTTGGTTTTCTGAGTTAAAAGGGGGTAGAGCTTCCCCTCCTTCATTTTTATATCTTAAATGATGAAGTAAATATAAACTTTCAGGAGAATATTTTCAGAGTATAGATCCTTCCGTCGAACTCTGAAGGCTAGGGGCTTTTGGAATTCAGAATTTCCCGGATGTCGGAAGGGTGACGAATGGGCATCGGCCGTGGGGTATCCCATACCGCCAGCAGAGCCGAGGGAAGCTCACCACACCGCACACGCTCAGGTTTCTGCGATGAAATGTACGCATGTTCACACCAGGGCAGCAAATAAAGAGTAGCAGTGGCCTCCCTCATTTTATTTTAGGTTTGTGCTGCCATGTAAGTTTTGGTGCAGCAAGAGCCTCCCATCTGCCCTGGTTGTCCTGCCCCTCGGTTCCCCAGGGGCGATGGAGAGGGGTCCCTGCAGATGCTGCACACGCGGTGAGTCAGTGTCAGAGCTGAGGAACCCCCACTTACGAAACCTGAGTCTTTGTATTGAGCAGTAAGCCAGCCTGCCAAGACTTGGCTCCAGAGGGAGATGCGATCTTTGTCTCCTGAGGCTGTTCACCGTGTGAGACCCTTGAACACACAGTCCAGAACAGGAGGCCGTCCGTGCCTCTGTGGACAGCATGTGCAGAAGCTCGAGAAAGGCTCATGGAGAATGCTGTCCCGTTCAGTTTGTTTCTTGGCGCACTTGTAGTTTGTTTGCCGTTTTCCCTATTCCACAGAATGTTTAATGAACATTTTTCTGTATGTTTCCTTGCAAGAGTCTCTCTGCGATGTCTGCTCAGGAATGGAAATTGTGAGTTCTGTGTGTGCACTTCTTCAAGTGCACTAAATGATGCCAGCTTATCCCCAAGGTAGTTGTAGCGTTCTGTCTTCCTGCCTGTAGTATATGAAACGTGCATTTATTCACAGTTGCCAGATACTCAGAGCAACCAAGTTACTCTTCAGTGGGTGAATAGATACGGAAACTGGCTCATCTACACAGTGGAGTATTACTCAGCCATATGAAGAAATGAGCTATGAAGCCATAAAAGACACGGAGGAAGCCTAAATGAGTATTGCTGAGTGAAAACCAATCTTTTGAAAAGACTGTAGGGTTCCAAGTACGTGACATCCTGGAAAGGCAAAATGGTAGAGACACTGAAAGCATCAGGAGTTGCCAGTGGTTGGGGAGGAGGAGGGGACGGATCAGTGCAAGGCACAGGGTTGCTGGAGCTGCGGAAGTGTTCTGTGTGATTCTGTAGTGGTGGATGCATGACGTCATACATTGGCCCAAACTCGGAGAATGCGTGACACAGAGCGAACTGTACTGTTAGCTACAACATCTAGCTAGCAATGACATATGAACACTGGTTCATCGTTGAGCAGAAGTCCCACAGTGGTGCAGGTGGTTAATGGCGATGGTGATTTAGTACACCGGAACTCTGTGGTTTTTGAAATTTTGCTGCTAACCTTAAACTGCACTACAAAAGTCTGTACCCCTCCTTTTCCCAACGTTTTGCATGCCAGACTTTTACATTTTTGCACATTTGATGGTGGTGAAATAGAATTGAATTGCTTTCATTTTTATTTTTATTTTACTCGTGGCAGTTTAGAGTTTACTTTTCATACACTTTGCTTATTTTTTATTGACTTATAGGAATTCTGTATATTCTCTTTTTTTAGTTTTGCTTTTCACATTTAGGACTTTTATGTCTCTGGAATTTAATTTGTGCCTGGGGTAAGATAGAAACCTAAAAAGATGTCCATACGGGTGCATCTCTCTGTATATATCTTTATTGCTGTACCTACCCCATCTATCTGTACAGATGAACAGCCTCTTACTGAGCTCCTGGTATAACCGTGTTACTCCTTTAGGATCTGTTGATCTATTCCCATACCACTTCCTAAGTGTTCTCATGACTAGAAGATTTATAAGGAGTCTTGGTATGTAATAGGACTTGTCTTTCATCTTCCATCTCAAATTGTCTCCCGAAGGCTGGACCTAGGTCTTTATTCTTCCATAAGAATTTGAGTATTCCTTTGGTAAATTTCATAAAACTGCTGGGTTTTTGTGTAATCTACCAGTTATGGATAAATTTGGGGAGAAGGACATCCTTACCATGCTGAATTATCTTCCCATCCCGTCATAGACAGTTTTGAAGGTCTTTTTCAACACTGTTCTTCCACATTTACATTTGATATTCTGCATTAACATAGTAAAATTGACTCATAGTACACAGTTCTGTCAGATCTAACACATGTATCGATTCATGTGGCCACCACCCAAATCAGGACACAGCACAGTTCCATCATCCCCAGAACTCCTTCAGGCTGTCCCTTTGCACTGACGAGCTCCTAGCCCAGGCCCCTGTAGCCCCGGATCTGTGTTGCAACATTGTAATTTTCTCTTGGAGAATGCGTGTAAATGATGTCATAGTGGTACGTGGCCTGGTAGGAATGCCTTCCTTCACTCTTAAGGCTTTGGGAGTCATCCATGATGCTGTGTGTATCGGCGGTTCATTTCACTTTATTACTGAGCAGCGTTCCGTCGTAAAGATGGGCCATCTTCCATTTATTCATTCACCGCATGGGCATTTCTCTTCTTCCAGGCTTTGGTGATTATGAGTAGAGCTGCTGTAAGCACTCATACGTCAGTTTCCATCTCTCAGGGGCTGACTGCCTAGGGGTGGGATTCCTAGATCTTTTTTTATGTCCATATCACTTTCTCCTATAGATTTTCTACCTCCTTTATCTACGACTAGGTGACTTACGCTGTTTGCTGCTATTATGAATAGGATCATTCATATTTTTTCTAGTTGATTTTTGTGGCATGTAGGGACCCGCTCCACGTTTGTATTTTGATCTTGTGTCTGAAAATCTTGCCAAGCTGTCTTGTCATTCCAGCAATTGGTCTATAAATTCAATTAGAATTGTTATTATTTGAATATATATTTATATGTATGTATGTATGTAGTATGCATATATAAAATGCCGCATTAGCTTTCTAAGGGCTGCAGAACAATGTTGAACACAAAGATGGTGGAAGCTATCCTTCCCTTCTTTCTTGAGTTAGGCAGGGTGGGTCAGTGGCCACAAGGTCTATATGTGTACCTTTACTTCCTTTCTTTTCTGCTTAGATCCCAGTCCTCTGGCTAGGGAGAGAGTGCTCTTCTGCTCTGCTCCCTGTTCCCATCAGAAGGCTGTAGTCCTTAGAAATAATCAGCTTTCAGGGCAGGGTCTCCAAGAAGCCCTAACAGATTTGTGTCGTGGACACTGCTTTTCATGACCCAGGGAAAAAAAAGGCTGGCTGTGGGTTCCCAGTCTTTGTGACATGAGGGCACAAATGACTTTGATGTCTGGTATCTGCTTTCTACTGTAGTTGCGTTTGTTCATCCAAAAATCAGCCGGGGAGGCTCCCACTGGCTTGGGAGCCCTTCCATTTTTCCTCATGATTTTAGATCATTGAAACCATCCTGGTTTTTCTGCTGTCCTCTAGTGCAGGGTTGAACCTAACCTATGTTTTTGGAAACTGAAGCCCCTCTAGTTTCTCAGTTGAATTTTTTCTTCAAATGAACGTATGTACATCTGTGTATGTGTACATGTGTGTGCAGTTGTAAAATTCTACATAGGGGTTTCTCTAACTACTTAGAGTAAATAAAAACTTAGGGTTTGCTTGGGGCAATGGGGACACAGTGCTGATTGGGGGCCAGGTGACGTTTTAGCTAATGAACGTAATTGCTCCTTAACTTTAGAGAGAGTTTGCTCTTGGGAAGTCTCATGACAGAGGGAATTGGACAGCTTTGTTTCTTAAATCAGTTTGTTTGCAGATCATGTCCCCAAAGCTTAAGGCTTTTTTGATTAATGGACCCCATTGGTGTCTTGGGTTTCTAAGATCTGCTGAGGATTTAGAACTTAGTGTGATTGCTGTCAGTTTAAGTTTTGAAAATGAAAGTCCATTCATTTCAACTATCTATGAAGGATATTTCATTTTTATTTCAGATGTCTTTCTCCTTTCCTTTTAAATGACATTTCTGTCTTCACTGCTGTTACTTAGCTGGGCTATTGATTTTGCTGGGTTCTGGGCTGGCTCTTCCTTCAAAGTAATGAGTAACAGGTCTTTATCATAGAGCCATTTGGCAAGATTATAGTTTATATATCCATTATCTGTCTATCCATCTATCATCTATCCACCAATCCATCCATCTAGCAATCCCCACTCTAGACTTTTCTCCGGTAATGAAACTAACACAGGAACATTTTTAGTTTTTGGTCAGAAAATAATACCCTTTATAGAAATTATTTCTTGACGTTCATAGATTTTAGTGCTTTGAATGCTTGGTAGCTAAGCTAATCTATATATTGATGTTAATACTTACCTTTATGAATTTCTTTCTCTTTTTTTAAGCTTTTATTTATTTATTTGACAGAGAGCCAGAGAGGGAACAAAAACAGGGGGAGTGGGAGAGGGAGAATGAGGCTTCCTGTTGAGCAAGGAGCCCAACATGGAGCTCGATCCCAGGACCCTGGGATTCTGACCTGAGCTGAAGGCAGACACTTAATGACTGAGTCCCCAGGTGCCTCTTTATGAATTTCTTTCTATTTCCTTATTTCCTTAAGCAGATATGCTCTTGAAGTACAGACAGTGTTTCTGCAGCTTGTCTGAATTGAATCCAAACTGATTTATATTATATCTTTTCATTGGGTCTGAGATTAGAAGATAGGAGTCAGAATTGGAGATTACCTTTGGGGCCCACCTCCCCACTTTATTTTTTAAGATTTTATTTACTTATTTGACAGAGAGAGTAAGCAAGAGCACATAGAGTGGTGGGCAGAGGGAGAGGGAGAAGCAGACTCCTTGCTGAACAGGGAGCCCGATATAGGGCTCAATCCCAGGACCCCGGGATCATGACGTGGGCCAAAGGCAGACACTTAACCAACAGAGCCACCTACTTGCCACCCCACCCCCACTTTAAAAAAAACAGTTCCCCTGGTCAGGCTTAGAGGAGCAGCTAGCTGGTTTGCCGTGTTGGGCTTTGAGGGCTGCATCCCTGGGGAGCCCTGTGCAGTCAGTGAACTAACTAACGTACAGGAAGCCCTCAGCCCTGTGACTGGTGCATAGTAAAGCCTCGAAATGCCTACCGTCATTATTACATTATTGTTGGTCATTGTCACCTCTTCTTCTTCCTCCTGTGTTCTCTTTCCTCAGTGAATTCTAGCACCCTGCCTTGCACATAACAAGAACGAACAAATGAAGGGTGCTTGAAATCTGTCCTTCTTACTTCAGAGAGCAAACAAAGAAGAACCCAGGTTTCTGGTTGGAGCCTCTCCTCTATCACGTGGTTGACACACCATTCCTTTCTGGAGTGCCTGCGTTGATGGCACTTATGGCATGTCCCTTGGGCTAACATTCCTTGGAAGACTGATAACATTTCTACCCAATGAGATGAGACAATGTCAGTTCCTCGGAAATATTCTAAACATCTATAGCCACTTTCTTTACTTTTTAATTTAATTTTTTTGTTGTTGTTTTTTTGTTCTGCTTTGTTTGTTTGTTTGTTTAGAGAGGGAAGGATTGGGGAGGGAGGGGGGGAGAGGGAGAGAGGGAATCTTAAGCAGGGTCCAAGCCCAGTCCACAGCCTGACATGGGGCTCGATCTCACAACCCTAAGGTCATGACCTGAGATGAAATGATGCTTAACCTACTAAGCCACCAAGTACCTGATATTGCCACTTCCCAAGTGTGCCTCCTCATGGCCTGAGAGCAAACATTTGTGGGCAGGTTTTAGAACAGACTTTCTGAGGAACAGTATGCTGCTCAGTGAACATAAATCACCAAGTCCTGGCTATTCTTACATCTGTTTGACTACTGTGATGACTTAAAATACCTGTTCATCCAGCTGGTCATACAACCAACACTTTATTGATGACTTATTATAATAATATTGTTGAGGTCGTACAAGCTTGGACACAGAGTGAATAGTTCTGAAAAAAAATCTGCTTTAGTGACCTTTAGTGCTAAGCCCTACAGGGGAAGGTTTACAAAGTATTTATTATTATTATTTTATTATAATTTTTTAAGATTTGGGGCACCTGGGTGGCTCAGTTGGTTGGGCGACTGCCTTCGGCTCAGGTCATGATCCCGGAGACCCAGGATCGAGTCCCACATCGGGCTCCCTGCTCGGCGGGAAGCCTGCTTCTCCCTCTCTCACTCCCCCTGCTGTGTTCCCTCTCTGGCTGTGTTTCTCGCTGTCAAATAAATAATAAAATCTTTAAAAAAATAATTTTTTAAGATTTTATTTATTTGTTTAAGAGAGAGAGAGAGAGAGAGAGAGAGAGAGAGCGCATACAAGCAGGGGGAATGGGAGAGGGAGGGAGGAGACTGCTGAGCAGGGACCCTGATCCTGGACTCAATCCCCGGACCCCAGGATCCAGTCCTGAGCCAGAGACAGATACTAAACTAGCTGAGCCACCCAGGTGCCTTGAGAATTTTTTTTCAAATAAAGTATTATATGAAGTCCAAGGTGAGAGTCACCAGGCCATCATCATTCAGCAAATATGGATGGATGGTCCACTGTGTGCTAAGCACCACGAGGACAAGATGCTGCTGTGCTCTCTGCTGGGAGGGGATTTCAATTCTCATGGGGTCACACTCAACCCTCCCACACTCAACCCTGGAGTGTGAGGTACGTTATGTCTGTAGTGAGAGCTGCAGTGACATAGAGGATTGATGGTTTCTGCCAGGTTACTAGGAGAATGGAATATTTGACCTGCTATCCCAGAGATAATAAGGAAGATATCAGGTCCAAATGCCAGATGGGCTGGGGGAGGTAGGGAGAGATTCTGGACTCCACAGAAGAATGGCAGTGAAAGGAACGAGACAGCGGGAGCATGGCGTGTTTTGGAAATGGATGGTATTCCCATGTGGAGTATGGAACATGATGTGGGGAAGGGGGGTGGGCTGATACTTTGGATTCACATGTGGGTGAACCTTGAAAATTCTGGGCTCTGTTCTGTAATCCATAGTACCCAGAGTTGGGTCTTAGAACAGATGAAATGAGAACAATGTAAGGCAAAAACTCCAGTGCTGAGGCCATTGTGTCTTCCAAGAGAATGGCGAGGGCTGGTAAGAAGGCAGAGGACGTGATAAGGCTATGGGGCAGGGATGGAGAACTCACAGGGTTCACATGGGAGAGGGCAGGTCTCCACAACTTTCCCTGTGGTCTCCAGTTTGAATGGTAGCTTCTCAAGAGTGCAGCTGGAGGACCAGGCATTTGGGGAAAGAGAAGTTTGATTGTATTGTTTAGGATTTTATTAATTTACTTACCTTAGAGAGATAGAAATTGCATGGGCATGTGGGAGAAGGGCAGAGGCAGAGGGGGAAGAAGAGAGAATCTCAGGCAGACTCCCTGCTGAGCATCGAGTTCCACTCTGAGTTCAATCTCATGACCCCGAGATCATGACCAGAGTCGAATCCAAGAGTTGGAGGCTTAACCAACTGAGCCACCCACGTGCCCCGAAAGAGACATTTTAAATAGAAGAGATGGTACCAACAGGCACTTGGGATTGGGGCTGTGACTTAGTAGCACAGCGTTGTGAAAGATAGCAGTGCCAGCTCCAAATTTGAAGTCATGCTGTGTCATTCATAAGAGCTGCTCTGCGGAAAGCAAGGAGGGCAATGCTAATCAGCTGGGGGCTGGAGATCATAGTAGCCTCAATCCTCAGCATATCCATATCCCGGGACTTTATACATGAGCACAACCGAAGACCCTCTTCCAACAATGACCAGGGAGGAGGGTGCTGCTGCCGCCTCAGGAGGCAGGGGGAGACCTTGAGGCATTTGGGTGAGATAAAGCAAATGCTCCTGTGAGTGTCTGAAAGCTTTCCCCTCCCATGCTGGTCTCCTTAAGTCTGTGCACACCTCTGCTTATGCTCACCTTCTTCATTAGACTCTCTGAAGTCACCTCTTCAAATGTGTCTCTCTCCTGCTGGGCCCCTCCCTAGCCTGCTCAGACCTCAGTCTAGTTTGCTCTGCACGACATCTGCTGCCTTTAAATGGCATCACCTGCTTTTAAAGATGAGTAGAGGAGAACTCGTTATTGTGGCTGAGAAGGACTTTTGAGGAAGGTAGGAGGGAATGCAGGGAGGTAGGGTCTTGTAGCACTGGGTAAAAGAGAGGAAGGAGACGGGGCTTTGAACACTGAGGAAAGAAGAGGTATTTAAAAATACGAAGCTCCAGCCCTTTTGTGGCCTTTCATATGTCAGGCACCCTGTAAGTAGTTTCCATGTTTTCACTCCTTCAATCTCCATGAGATGGACGACAGCACAATGCCCACATACAGAGGGAAATGAAAAACAACAGAGAGGTTGTGTGGCTTGCCCAAGGTCACACAGCTCATAAGTGGTAGAGCAGGAGTTTTAATCTGCTCTTTATTATGGTGTGCTCTGACTCAATTTAAGCAACATTAAAATTCTCAGAGGAAGGATGTCTAATGTTGAATGTAATTGTTTTTAAAAGGAAAAGAAATAATAGGGGAAAGGTAGAGCAGAACGAAGTTTTAAGGACGAAGACAGAAAAAAAGGAATTTGCATAAAAAATGAGTTTTTCATCTCTGGTTAGTTCCTGAGTGTTATGCAATGTCTTTACAAGTACAACAGGACCTTGAACTCTTAAAAATAAAAACTTATAGAGTTTAACCGGGCACAGGTATTTTATTGACCTACTAGGACTTACCCACATTCCTTCTGCTCTGCTGCTCAGAATCTGGGTTCCATGCAGACCTAGTTTTCCCAAGTACCATTTCACTGGAAGTAGGTGCTGTCTGCACACTGAAACCCAAAACATGAATCAGTAGAACTCGAGGTTTAACAAATTATCCATTCCCTTTCTATGTATACATTGGCGCCTTGTTGGGGAATGGCATTTTTGGCAGCTGGGAGTGTAACATGAGATTCGTAGGTGCTGAGGTTTGGGAAAACGGAGGGGCAGGAAGACTGCAGAGGTGACAAGGCTGGACTTGTGAATTTCAGCAGGAGTTATAAAGAATTTCTAGAATGCTGCAGTTATTAGCAGTGAATTTGGTTGGGGTGCCTGGGTTGTTCAGTCAATTAAGTCTGACTCTTGATGACAGCTCAGGTCATGATCTCAGGGTCCTGGGTTAGAGCCGCGCTGCAGGCTCCCTGCTCAGCGGGGAGTGTGCTTGATGATTTCTTTCCCTCTCCCTCTACCCTTTCCCCCTCTTGCACACGTGTATGTGTACTTCCTCTCTCTCATAAGCAAATAAACCTTAAAAAGAACCACAATGAATTTGATATAGTTATGTTTGTGGGGAGAGGTTGAATATATGGAAAACTTGAATTCTTTTTCTTTAGTTTTTCAATGTAAACGGACACATGCATCAAAGGAAATGACAGGCACAGAGCCTCCCAGTGATTTTCCACAATAGTAAATAGCATAGTGGAGATTCTCAAAGCCCAGAATTATGTCCTTGTTGAAGAGTTCCTCAGTATGACACCCTTGCCTAGGGTCGCTGAGATTAAGACATACAAGCCAAAGAGCCAGGAGATGTGTTCTCGACTTTGAGGAGATCCAAGAGAAAAGTCAGGGTGTGCATGCATCCGTATAAGAAGAACCGATTTGGTTTTCTTTCTTTCTTCTTCTTTTTTTTTTTTTTTTTTTAAGATTTTATTAGAGAGAGAGAGAGTGCACAAGGAGGGGGCGAGAGAGGAGGAGAAGCAGATTCCCCACTGAGCAGGGAGCCTGATGTGGAGCCTTGATCTGAGGACTATGGGATTATAACCTTGGGATGAAGGCAGACACTTAACCAACTGAGCCATCCAGGTGCCTGACCAATTTGGTTTTCTTATTTTCTCTTTTATAGACAGACACTAGCTAATGACCCAAATGGTTTCTGTTATACATATAATATCTATATTATCATTTGCTATGTAAGAAATCTGGATGTAATCTGGATTTAAATGGAAGGCATTGTAGAGACGATATCCTAAGTCAAAGAGCCCTTGAAAACAAAACATCAGCTATGAAAAATGTACTAATACAGTTGTCTTCCAAGTTATGGTTTTTTAAATTTGATTAACTGCTTTCTAAAAGTGTATTCTACATTAGAATCCCATCAGACAAGCTCTGTTACAGTATATGTGAGCTTACAAAGCATAAATCAGATTGTAGACCACTTGAGCATGTGGGTATATGGGAGTAGGAAGCAAACTGCTTCCCTCAAGCAGTAGGTGGAAAAGTCCAAAAGCAATTAACAGCAACCTGGACAGCCTTCGAATATGTAGCCCAGAAAAGATTTCTTGATGTTTCCCCATTATTAACTTCTTAGTGTATCCCATCACTATTCATTTTTTATTCTGTCAGCCTGTATTTATCTCTAAGAATATTTTCACATAAATTTTATTTCATCCAAGGACAATAAAGAACCTTGGGTGAAATGAAGTTCATGTGAGTTAGAGTCCCCAAACCTAGAACCAATTTTCCTTTGCAGAAAATGTCTGGAAATAAGTTCAGGACTTTAAAAACTGGAATAACTTTCTTGGGCCAAGAAAAATAGTAAATCTAGTACAAATTAGTTTAAAGGTACTGGGCACAGCACACTTGAGGCTATAAGAGATCGATGATGAAGTAGTTACAGTGGCTGAGCCCAGATGTTATTCAGGGAACTAAAAATATACACATCAATGGTGAATAACTAAACGTAAATTCAGTGTTACAATGTAGGAGACAATTGGAAATCTAAATTACTGTCCATTGGATAAGGCAAATTTAAATATTTGAAAAAGTACAATGCAGTGTAATCAATGTCTGAAGGGATAAAAATGGGAATTCTACAACTCTGTAAGAAAAAGGATACTGAGAAGGGCAAATAAAAATGGGGACATAGCAAAGGGTGAAAAAAATAAATGTAAATCTGTGAAAATTAATACAGACATTGAGTATTAGAGTAAACACACATTTTTTTCTTCCTTGTTGAAAAGTGATTTCACAGAAATCTTACTGTAGGTCAACTACACATAAATGATAGCATTTCCTCACCTTCCAAAACATTTGTCATCCCTCAACCTCCAACCTTCTAGCTCTGGGCAACCACATAATCTGCTTTCAGTCTGTATGGATTAGTCACAGACTTTTATAACCTGTTCTCAGGAGTGATATCCCATTACTTTTGCCATATTCAGTTGCTTCAAAATGAGTCATTAGGTCTCACCGTAAGGTATGGGAGGATTTTCATGGGTCTCTGTGCCTCGTAAGACAGTCTTGTGAGCAAGGCAACTTGAAGCCAGATGCAGCAAGACTTGGGAAGAGATATGACTCTTCCTCAAGCATCCTCTGCCTTATCCGACTTTTCCCTTGTGGGTGTGCTGTTGTTGGTCAGGGTAACTGATCATGCCAGGGCCCCAGATCTGAACTCAGTAGTCTGGAAGTCTGGTGTTCAGGGCAGATGACTTTTTGACTTTGAGTTTTTTCAGTAGAGAAGTTGCACATTACTTAGGACAGCCTGAAACTGTGGCAATTAGTTCTTCCCTGAGATTTTTCCAGAATCTAGTTGTTTGAGATTCTCTGCAAAACTATCATCCACTCTTATTCAGAATACACTCTGACATCTTGAAGGCTCATGGTAAAGAAACTGCCTTAACTGAGTTGGACTATGTCTTTCCCATGTGTATTTGACTGAGATGCTTTTCTCCACCATTTGTCTTCTGTTAACATTGTGAGACACAGGTGGTATAGAACATTCTTTGAGGGGTATTAAGCTGTTGTAATTCTCCGTAGCCTGTGTGCTCTCCCTGTTGGTGCTTATTAATATTTTGCGTTGAGTCGACTAGAAGTGTCCTTGAACCACAAGGAAGGTGGTAAGCCAGGAGTTCTTCATATTGCACTTCTCCAGGTGAGGTTTTGAACTATGTGGAGGACTATTCTTTGATCTCTGTTAAATATTATTGGGTTAAAGATCAACCGCATGCAAGACAGCATACGATATTGATTGAATCAACTCAGTTGGGTCAACAGTTGCCCATTGGTTGGCATATAGGGATGATGTTAAGCTTCCAGTGCATGATTTATATCATGGGGCAGTGCTCCCCAAGTAGGCAATGCACAAATACTTCAAAATGGTAGTTTTAATATTGAGCAGTCTAATGCTGATTCCTTTGTCTTATTACAAAATGTCACTCTCCCAATCAACAGCTTTCTCACTTTGGTTGACCCACTTCTGGGTCTCTGTGTCTATGTTCTATGTTCCTCTCTAGGTGTGGTAGTATAACCCACCGCCCTTGAGTGTGGGTGGGACCCGGGGACATGATCATTCCATACCTGCAGTTACGTTTTCTTATGGCAAAGATGATAAGATGTCACCTCGTCATTATGCTATGTTAGACTCCATTAGAGCAGACTAGAGACAGCTTCTTCCGCAACCTTTGAAGAACGAAGAAATGAACTACTGTTTTATGAGGGGGTCACATGGGTCTTGACTGAGGGCAAACTCGAGGGGCTGACAGCCAGGGAGAAAACTGGGACCTCAGTCCTACAGCCGTAAGGAACCGAATTCTCTCAATAACTCCATGAACTCAGGAGAGGGCTCCTAGCTCCAGGCAACACAGTCCGCTGACTCCTTGATGAACATCTTTGTGTGAGTCTGAGCACTAGATGCCAGCCCACATTAATGGTGTGTTAATGTGTATTGTTTTAAAGTACTGATTTTGTGCTTATTGTTACATAGCGAGAGAATAACTCATATACCAGCTTAAAGACTTTCTCCTTAATACCAGACACTTCCTCACTCTTACATTAGCGTCATGCTGTCTATACCACGTAAGGCATCTCTTCTTCCTGGTTCTGATTCTTCTTTGTCCACACTTAGCCAAGTCTTTTTAGATTGACTTATGCACACTTTCATAGCCTTAGCTCCTTGTGACCTTCCTCTTTTCAATTCAGTTCACAGTCCCCTTCTTCTAGCTTTTCTTTGCCTTCCTTCCTTCCTTCCTTCCTTCCTTCCTTCCTTCCTTCCTTCCTTCCTTTCTTCCTTCCTCCCTCTCTTTCTCTTTCTCTCTTTCTTTCTCCCTCCCCTCCCGTTCCCTCCCCTTCCACTCTCTCTCCCTCCCTCTCTCCCTCCCTTCCTCCCTCCGTCTCTCCCTCCCTCTCTTTCTTTTTCTTTCTTTCAAGATTTTATTTATTTGACAGAGAGAGACACAGGCAAGAGAGGGAACACAAGCAGGGGAAGTGGAAGAGGGAGAAGCAGGCTTCACGGTGAGTAGGGAGCCCTATACTGGGCTCAACACGGGGTTTGACACAGGACTGGATTCTAGGAACCTAGGATCATAACCTGAGCCAAAGGCAGACACTTAACCAACTGAACCACCCAGGTGCCCCCTTCCCCTTTCTTTAAAACTGGAGCACATTGAAGTTATTTCTGCAAACATAGTGGGGTTAGGGGGTGGGGAAGGTGGGAGGTCGTTGGGAGGGTGTTACCCTTTGTTTCCATTAAGATCCTTTGCCATACTACCATCAATTTGAAAGGCTCCTTAAAGACTGCCCAGCTTTCTTCCCTGCATTAGCATTTGCAGTGTTGCCGAGAATTGTCCCCCTTGCCGCTCAAGCTTAGCAAAGGAGCAGAGGCTTGCTGTGAGAGAGGTGCCTGCAAAAGGCTGAACTAAGGCAGTGTGTTCTCCCCAGCTCCCAGTACCACCTACACACACACACTGCACCACAATCTGGGGGTGTTCCAATGCCAGAGAGGGAGTTGATCCAGGTGAGTTAAGGAGGTGTTCCAAGGAGAACGATGATTGACTGTAGGAAGCTTTACCAGTGAGGAAGTGGGTCTGAGACCCTACACATGCACAGCTGCCTTCCACTGAACGTCACTGTTTTGTTCTTGAACAGTCAAATATCTGCATGGAAATGCTAATGGGGAGCCTAAAACACCGCAAAAATAGAGTCTTCATAAATGTGCACATTTTCTAAAATTTGGGTGGTAAAGGTTAACAGGCCTTCCACCGGGAAAATGTTAGCCAAGAAGATATGTGCTGGGTTTGCCTGCATTGCGCTCACTTTCTCACTGAGATGGGTGTAAAATATGCATTCTCTATGTGCAACCGGTCTTCCCTGTGGAGAAGGGAAATCCGAGTTCTTCCTTTCAAGTAACAGTGCAGTTTCCATATGCAGAAAGGAATACTTAAGAGGGAAGAGCAGAAACTCAGAAGAGTTGGAAGAGTCAGTGGGTTTCCGGAACTTCTGCAGGGAAGTTATGAAAACAGTTGCACAGAAGCCCTGCAACAGGGGGGGCACAATAACACATACTCAGGTCCACATCTATATCAACTGGAAAATCACCCGTGTCTGGGCACTGAGTGTGCCCAGCTGGTAGAGGAACATTGTCCTAGTTCGGGGTCCTTGCTGAACGTTGGGGCTGCCCATGGGATCTCAATCCAGGTTTAACATAAAAGAGAGCAGTTTCCCAAAGCCCCCTGAGAAGACACCTCAGGAAGGCAAAATAAGGCTAAGACGGTGCCTGCTAGCCCGTGTACAGTAGCACGTCAAGGAGAAGATTAGCGCGTTTGCTTCCATAGTAAGTGGTTTCTTACATCGTTTCTTTCATAGTAACGTCTCTCTCATTATAATGTGTTACTGTTTTGTGTATTGGTTTACTTTTCTTGGTGTTAGGCACATTTCTCACTGTGATGTGATCTCCATGAGGACATGTACTGTGTCTCACTTGTCTAGCACACTGACCCCGTTCTTGCCTCAATAGCTTTTCCTTAAACATGTGTCCATAAACAGCTGAAAAACTTGGTTGTTTAGATAGGGATTTTAAATTTCATTTTTAGTTGTCCAGTGGAATGCCTTTGGAAAGTCCTGTGACAGAGTCTACCAGAGCCTTCCACGCCCCCAGGAGCTTCCCATTTCTGCTGATTCATGTGGACTCAGACGGCATTACCCGAAGGGATCTCTAATGCATGTCTTGTGACTTTGAATTTCTGCCTAGAGCGCTAAAGGGGCTTGGAGCCAGACTTCTGTGTTTTCTATTTAGATTTTGTGGTTGTTAGAAGAAAGCAGACACTTAGTGGGCAGAATTCTAAGACGGTCCCAGAGATTCCCAATCCCTGCGTAATTTCCCTGCCTTTGAGCATGGGCACAGCCGTTGAATGTGATGAGTCATCATGTCCAAGATTACATTACTAATCAGCTGGCCATGAGTTAATCAAAAGTTGGGTTGAGATACGATGATTCTGCCCATGCAAGTGGATGTCTGCCGGGTGGGGTCCTGGAAAGCTTTTGCTCTTTTGATTAAAAAAAGAGAGAGCAAGAGAAATTCCACAGAATGTCCTTCCCTTTCCTTATGTTTGGGGGCCTGGGTGTATGCCAGCCATAGTGACTATGAGGCCATTTCCATGATGGGCCAAGAACAGGATGTTGAGGATGGTAATGCAGATCTTGAAAGAACACTGGTCCCTGAAGGCGGCAGTGAGCAGATTCACCAGCTCCTGGCCACCCACTTCCTGACTTGTCATGTGAGAAACATAAGCCCTTCTTGTTCCAACTGTAGCTTTCTCATCACTGTAGTTTCTCATCAAAAGACAGACCTCCTTGGGGCGATTATATTCTTGTAATTTCTCCTACCCAGGAAAAAAAGTTGATGGCTCTTAACTCCCTGGAAAAAAATGAATAACAGCAAAAAAGGTCATCCAAGTTGTAGCATTTATTAAGGCAAGAAGTGCAGAGTATGTGTTGCTCTTCTAAGAAAGATAGTTTTGAGGGAATCATACTGTGTTTCTTTTTTTAAAAAATCAGGATTAAGATTTGTTTTTTTGGGGCGCTTGGGTGGCTCAGTCGTTAAGCCTCTGCCTTCGGCTCAGGTCATGATCCCAGGATCCTGGGATCGAGTCCCACATTGGGCCCCCTGCTCAGCGGGGAGCCTGCTTCTCACTCTCCTACTGCCCCTGCTTGTGTTCCCTCTCTCTCTGTCTCTCTCTCTGTCAACTAACTAAATAAAAATCTTAAAAAAAAAAAAAAAAAAGATTTGTTTTTCTTTCTTAACTCAGCTGCTGGTATGTGATTTCTGATCAAACCTCTGTTTGCTCTGCTGGGCTAAAATAAATTGTTTGTATATTTATGAACATCACCTAGGAATTGTAAATGTGCCAACTGTAATGGACTTTGATTCTATATAAAGGAAACCTAATTAGTGACACGAACTCCTGTCAACCAAAAAGAGGTAAATAAAGCTCTTGTGCTCCTGAATTTTGAGGAGTTTAATAAACCTGGGTTACTATTATTTTTAATTCTATCATCAAACTATAACTCTGGAATACTTGTACTCTGGGATGATTTTGTGATCTGCTTCAGGGCTACCATGTGTTGTAGAAAGAAATCCGTGAGATTAAAAGAGATATCATTAATATTTTAGGTCCTTTAGTAGCTCAGAGACACAGTTTGGAGAGAGTTCAATGGAAAGAGATAGAAATGATGAAATACATTCAAGGACTGACAGGTAATGGAAGACCAGAAAGGTACAGTCAGTGTGTTCTGGTAGAGCTGTTACTCAGTACGATATGACAATCTATAATTCTGTCAGAGGTAACACCTGGGAGAGACAGAAGTTTTTAAAGCACTTTATTTGGTTTTGATGCGCCTGGACAAAACACTCATTTCTTCAGTAAATATTTATCAAGTGCCTAGTGTGGGAAGGCATTGCTTTAAGCATCAAAGATGTGGAGAAGAGGGGCATCTGGATGGCTCAGTTGTTAAGCGTCTGCCTTTGGTTCAGGTCATGATCCCGGAGACCCGGGATCGAGCCCCACATCGGGCTCCCTGCTCCGCGGGAAGCCTGCTTCTCCCTCTCTCACTCCCCGTGCTTGTGTTCCCTCTCTGGCTGTGTTTCTCTCTGTCAAATAAAAAAATAAAATCTTAAAAAAAAATGTGGAGAAGAGAGTTAGTCCTTGCCCTGAAAGTGTCCCCGATCTGGTGAACTGGTCAGAGAAATGAATAAGCAGTAGAAACTGAGGCAGGAAGACTGCTCAAGATGCTCAAGGATACAAGGAGGCAGGGAGCTCATGCAGCTGGGGGCGCGGGGCAGAAGGACCACAGAGGGAGGTAGTGCTCAGTGGGGTCCTACTGAACTCGCAGGAATTAGCTGGAGGGGAGAAGGGAAGACAGGATATTGTCTGGGCTCATGAAATAACTCATATGAAAGTACCACGGAGTAGGGTCCCTTAGGGAAACTGTGAGTAGCTCCGAAATCCTGGACAAGTGTGCTTGTGGGTCAGAGTAGGAGATATGCTGGGAGATAGGAAAATCACCAAAATTTACCCAGAAAGTCTCCATGCAGAAGGTAAGGCAATTTTGAGTTAAATTCTGGTCCTGTGGAGTTTCAGAAGAGCCTAAGATAGACATAAATAGGAAAGACCAGGCCCTACCCTCTGCTGCAGTCTTTTTAAAGAAATGGGTGTTCGCGAGCATGTTCTGTAGAGCAATCTTTGCAGGCTCCTTCACATCCCTACTGCCTGTGGGTCTCAGTAGCCTCAGCTTGCCTTCCCTTGAATGGACTGTGCCCCTTCTCATGGTGGTTCACCTTTGAGTGTCTTCCGTGCACTAGGGCTCCTGAGACCAGCTAGAGGCAAGCGTTCCCGGGCTGCCCACTGTTTGCCGGTCAGAATGCACTTGTCTAAATTCTGCATGGTACTGACCTGGCAAAGGAAACTCGTGGGGTAGAAATTCAGTATGTGAGTTCTGTTGTGATTCCAGGGAGATTTGCCAGTCTTAAAAGCAGAAGACCTGTCTTTGAGTCCTAGCTCTGCCTACTGTCTAGCATCCTTGTGGACTAAATTGCACTTTTAAAAAGCATCGAGCATGCTTACCGCAGCCGGCCCTGGAGAGCATTCATTTCTCTGCGCCTTCTTTTGAAACCATTCTTATGCTTTTAAAAGTATGTCGGTCATTTAGGAGTCATGGCCAAATATTTAATTCCTGTATTTTAAAATGCTAAGTGTTGAGTTTCATCTTTCTTTAAACGCAGTAGAGCAGTCTGATATTCTGAAGATTAGCGTGCTAAGAAATTTGCATTCCTGGGACACATCCTTGGGAGTGTTCATGGAAAATCGATCACCATTGTATTCCTTCGTGTTTCCTTATACTGAGCAAGGTGGATGATTACCTGATGGAAAAGTAGAGGAAACACGAGGTGACACATGATTTAGAGAAATGTAGCAGTGAGGCAGCAACTGTGCCTCAGCCACAAATAGATTGCAGCATACTGCCCCAGCAAGTTCATAAGAGGCAGCCATGCAAGGGAATAAGAGGCTCAGAAAATAGATAACCCCGGCACGTTCAGCTTTGTTCTTGCTTGCAGGATGTTTTATTCACTGACATTTTATTACAGCCTTAGCATGTAGAATTGGGAAGGAGTAGGCAACCTGGAGGCAGAAATTGGTCTGCATAGTTGAAAACATTAACCTCCAGACCCTGATTATGTGCCTTATCGGTAAATGAGATAAAGAAATGTGTCGATGTTAGGAAGAGAATGTGTGTATTTTTGATCTGCCGATATAATTTAAAAGTCAACTAGGTTGATTCAAATAAAAGCTTTAGTGGATATCAAGAACTCTTTTTGAGGGTAGCAAATGGATTTTATTTATGAATCTTTAATCATTATACTGTTGTTATTATAGATGCATGAACTTCCCCAGAGACTTATGTCCTCATTCAGCATTTATTGATCGAGACTCAGATGGGGTAGATTTAGAGCTTATTTAAAAGTTTATAACAGAGTAAGGAAAGGTTGAAGTTAGGATTTTCCTTTTCAAGATGTCCAGTAGAGGTAAAAAGTTGGAAAGGTCAGCCCCCATGTCCGGCTGAGGAGATGGAAGTGACGCCAGTTAGCTGGGAGGAGTGGCTCTCCCGGTGTTTTCTCCTAATTGCCACGCACCCAAGGCATGGCTTTGTAGATCAGGGTAGGCATGGTGGGCGGGCGGGTGATGGTACCCATAGCTCTTTCCGATCTTGGCTGTTGCTTCTATCGTTAATGAAAAGTGAGTGGGCTAGAACACCTCTGAATATGGACTTTCTTAGACCCGGGGTAATTGCACTCAGACTTCCAGGAGGCTCCATGACTTACCGCAGACAGGGCACACTGCTCATACTAGTAAAGGCTGGGAGAGGCACACGGTGTGGCTTCCTGGCTGTGATGGGCTTCTAACTTGCACAGCAGTTGGTGTTGGAAGAATAAGCTAAGGCCGGTGGGAGAGATGTGTGGAAACTTTGGAGGCAAGGAGTGAAGTCAGGAAGAAAGGGGAGTTAGGAGAAAAGCAAGGAAAAGCAAATAGGAACAGTTAGGGTTAATAAATCTCAAGCACGTTTGGTGAAGGGATTTTTATAGAGACACATATTTGCTTCATTTTATACTTTGGAATTTCGATCGCATTAGGCAGACCACTTCAGCCGCGAGAACATGCAAATACTCGTGCAGTTTTTGTCCTCAGAGGACTAGCTTCCCTTACTCTGCATTATACCCTTAAGAAGATTCATCCATGTTTTTGCATGTGGCAAGCTTTCCTTCTTTTTTAAAGCTGAATAGTATTTCATTGTCTTTAGTCACCTGTTGATGGGCATTTAGGTCATTTCCACATCTTGGCTATTAGGGACAGCAGTGCAGTGCAGACTGAAATGCTGATATCTCTCTGGGATCCAGTTTCAATTCATCTGGATAAAAACCCAGTGGTGGGATTGCTGGATCTAATCAGTGGGCATAAAGTTTCAGTTAGGCAAGACGAGTAAGTTCTAGAGATCTGCTGAACAACATGGTACATAGTCTGGTTAACAATACTGTCTTGGACCCTTAAATACTGAAGAAGGTAGCTCTCATATGAAATGTTCTTACCACCATAAGTTCATAAAAATTGTATTTGAGGCTTCTTGCGTGTCATGCATTTGAGTGCTTTGTTTACTCTATACTCCTAGGACATAGGTCTTCTTATCTCCCTTTTGTAGAGACAGAAGCAGGGGCTCAGGATGATAACTTGTTCAAGGTCACTTGGCACAGATGAGGTGAACGTGGGACTTTTTGACTCCAAAGGCCATGTTTGTGGCCAGCTAGAAAGAAATGGAGAGGAACCTTGGGGAGGCACAGTCAGGGGTAAGTAAGCAGCTTTGGAGAGTCAGTGGCTAGAAATGTTGATGTAGGGATGTTTTGCCAGCTGAACTTCCAGGGAATTCTGATTTTCACCCTAATGCTTTAAAGTACATGCCATTAGACTGTGTTGAAACCATTTTCTTGACTTCTTTTGAATTTGCTTGACATTTAAATTTTCCTCCTCTCATTATTCTCTGCCTTTAGAATGTAGCACCAGGCTTGTGTTCTGAAGAAAACCCAGAGACAATATTTGTGGGAAACAGCTTCCCTGAATTCTTAATATCTTTATTTTGTACTTTTATTGCTTTTCTGGCTTGCTCATCTGTATCTGTGTCAGCTAGCTCAGGGAAGGGACTGTGTAGCCCATGGAACTCACCAAAGAAGTCTGTTTGCTTCTTCTGACAGCATCCTGTTCCATGGAATCCGTGTTTCATTCCAGCTTGGAGGCTGAAAAGAGGCGTACATTATTACCTCTGAAAATATTGGAACGAAACAGCAAAGACATTGTATTCCTCGATCTAGATCTTCAGCTTAAAAACAAAAGGGATTATAATATCAATAGATCCTACAACATGAGTACCCAAAAGAAAGACATAAGGATGAACCTAGTTGTCTGGGCCATCTGTTTTTTAGACAGATTTCAGCCTCTCCTGTACTGTTTTAATGTAGTTACTCAGATGCAGGTTACTTCCATCTTCCTTTGGCGACAGGCCAAGTGCTAGAAGTTATACAGACACAGGAAAGCACTGTAAATAAACTTACTTGGTAGCGTATCCGTAAGCTTTACGTGGGGGCAGGTCCTTGGAATGCAGTGCCTGGTGTCTGAGCTGCTCAAAGTAAATTCTCAGAAAGAAAGATCCAGATTGGAGCAATCAGCCCTAAGCCCAGGCTACTCCAAGTGTGGTCCTGGGGTGGACAGCATTGCCGTCACCTGGGAGCTTCTAGAGATGCAGATTCGAAAGCCCTATCCCAAAGCTACTGAATCAGAAGATCCAAAGATAGAGCCTAGGGGTCCGGTTCTAGAAAAGCCTATCAGATAATGCTTATGCTTGCTGACTTTTGAGAACCACCATGCTGACAGATCAGAGCCCAAGTTTTTTTCCAGTGTAGAGAGGAACCTTCTATCTAAAAAAGATGCCACCATCTGTGAGACACCCAACGCCCCCATGTTTGTGCAGTACTTAATTCGGTTATGCTATGGAAAGCCAGTTGTGACCTTTCACGGGGACACGTAGACACTGGCCTCAAGAGATTGGCATTGACAGTAGACTTCTCTCTCTCTTCTGCATATAAGTTCAGATTCGCCATCAATTTAGGGGAGTAACCCAGTGGCCCTAAGTTTTCTCAAATCTGTGTTCACCTTAAAAAAAACCAAACCACTGTTCTGTAATTTTAATGAGCTATAGGTTCCTTCTATGTCCTGTTGTAGTTGGTGGATTTTTGAGACAATAGATCTGCATGTGCCGGTAAGTCTCCTTGGCTGTGTCTGACGTGGAGAGAAGAATGCAGCTGTCTTCGTGAATCACATTGCAGCAAGTCTTTGTTCAGGCTGCTGAAGCCAGGCTCTGACATACCACACGCCACGATGCAGGAGAGGCGTTGCTGACCTTTCAGGACGAATGTCCATTGGTCCCCAGGGACAAAGATCCATGATATCCCCTAGGATGTTTCTTATACAGGATATTGTTTCTAAGCAGCAGCCATTCACGGAGGGTTGGCACCGATGTTGCTTGTGATTTCCTGTCTCTTTTACCAGCCTCTCATCTGCAAACAAGGCTATAAGAATATTTTCACCCAAATCACAATGTCAGCCTCGTAAAATGGGAAATGTATGTGGGTGCTCTCTTGACAAGATTAGTAATGCTCTCTGGTATGTGGAGAAGAAATATATTGTGGTTTTTTTCCCTAGGATCAGAAAAGAAGAGATTCTTTGGAAGTAGCACCCTTCCTGTGTCATTTGTGCTGACCGTATCTTACATTACTTGAAAGCCACTTGAATTTTTTAAAATAAGTAGGAAAGGAGTTGCAGTGTAGTAATGTTATGTACAGTGTGATGTGTTTTTCATTTGTCTGCACCTGTGTAACCAGATCAAGATCCAGCTCATGAGCAGTCTCCACGGTCCCCTCCTGCCCCTGCTAGTCTCTGTGTCTGCACCAATCTCTGTGTGTTCTGACTTCTATCCCCACACATTAGTGTCGCCTGTCCTTGAAACTTTATGCAAGGTGGTGTGGACTCCTGTGTCCAGCTTTGGCCCTCAACATGGCATCTGTGATAGCCACGCACGTTGATGGATCATTGTGGAATGATCCATGGAACTAGCTATGGGTCCATGGAACTAGCTATGGATCACTAGCTCGTTCTTTTTTACTGAAAAGCACTGTATACTTTTATCTTGTTGAGGGAGGAAGAGAAAAAATAAATGGGCTTTATTGGCCTTCAATGTGAAAGCAAAGTCACGAAACAAGTCAATCCTAGGTTGGGGATGTGGAAATAAGCACCTCAAGTGGGAGAATGCCCTTGTGTCCCTGACTTCATAGTGTTCTGTTTCCTTTCCTTTTTTTGTTTCCTAGGGTCTCTTGGTTGAAGGGTCATTTATCCCAGTAGATGAGTGAGCAGTGTGAGGTGCTGGAAATTCTAGACAAATAGGAGACTTCCCAGAGGGAAGGGGGTGAGGACATGTTTTGAGGCAACGAATCACGGGATAGGCAAGGGGGTGGAGGTTAGGTGAGTCCCCTCTCATCTTCTCAGTACCCACAAAACCCCTTCACTTAAAGTTATCTTTGACTCATCTTTGGGTCTGGGCCACAACAACATCAAAACATTCCACAACAACATCAAAAAAGGTCCAAGAAAAGCACGCATTGCTTTGGAATCTGGGTGTAATCCAAAGATTTCTGTGTGTTAGTTCCATGCTCTGTGATTCTTGGACATGAGGACTGTGGACCCAGCCTACGTGAGCTTGGATTATCTAAGCACGCCTCTCTGACTCCCAGAAAGGCAGTTCAGTTTCGTGCCCAGATACTCTGCACCCGGGAGATCCCTCTCGCCCTGGCTTAGTCCCCCTGGATCTCCTCCACCATCCTCCTTGGCAAGCACACTCCATCTCCTCCTGTCAGCCTTGGGTTCTCCTCTTGTATTGTCACCTCCAAATACATCAAATTCCTTCTGCTCAGACAGATGCCTGGGTGACCATGATGTTTCAGACAGAGGGTGAGCATTCTCCAAGTATTGTTCATGCCCACAGTCACGGCCACGGGGCATCCTCCTCATGCTGGTGTCTAAGAGAAAGCTCTGTTCATTAGCCTGGATGAGTGTTTTCCCAAAATATTACACTGGAGTGATCTGAGGAGCCCCTTTCCCATTGTTTATGTGGCTGGTGGTTTCAGTTGGGTGTGCGGGTATGTGTGTGATTTTGTTCCCTCTTCCTTAGGGCTGTTTGACAATATCAGGAAATACAAATAGGGGATCGTGTTGACCACAGCTAGGGGATGGTGGTGACCGCACCTAGGGGATGGTGGTGGACACAACTAGGGGATGGTGGTGGACACAGCTAGAGGACGGTTTTGGCCACAGCTAGGGGATGGTGTTGACCACAGCTAGGGGATGGTGGTGACCGCACATAGGGGATGGTGGTGGACACAACTAGGGGATGGTGGTGGACACAACTAGGGGATGGTGGTGGACACAGCTAGAGGATGGTGGTGACCACAGCTAGGGGACGGTGGTGGCCACAGCTAGGGGACGGTGGTGACCACAGCTAGGGGACGGTGGTGACCACAACTAGGGGACGGTGGTGGCCACAGCTAGGGGACGGTGGTGGCCACAGCTAGGGGACGGTGGTGGCCACAGCTAGGGGATGGTGGTGGCCACAGCTAGGGGATGGTGGTGGCCACAGCTAGAGGATGGTGGTGGCCACAGCCAAGGGATGATTGTGGCTACTTGTATCTAGTAGTTGGAGGCCATGGATACCTCTCGGCCTCTTTGAATGCACAGGATGGACCTGAACAATAAGGAATTATATGGCTCCAAATGCCAATAGTGATGGGTTCCAGGTACCCCTGATGTAAACATAGCTTGGGATACAAGCTTTTGGGGAAAATTAGGTAGATGCAGAGAGGGATAAAGGTAAAATATCATATGAAGAGGATAGGAAGTAAATTGACAGGGTGAGAAGTAGTTTCAAATGTGCACTGAAGACAGACCACGTTGTGTAAATGTAGACGAGGGTAAACATAAACAATTTTAAAAATTATGTAAGTAGCCTTAAGGTCTAGAAACCTCAGAATGATACTTACAGGGTTTGGAGCAAACAAAACCTGTTGATATAACATTTCTGCAGGAAACCAATCTTTATAAGGGGAAAACACACACTCTAAGGAGAGCCTGGAGCTTGGAGATCCTGGTGATCTGCAAAGAAAGTCACTTATGTGTCCTTTGTTTTGGCTGACATTGCTGTAGGATAGGGGCAGGTCCATTTGTGATTCAAAATTAACTGTATGAAAGCACAGGCCAAACTAACAAACTCTTACTTGTACGAAGGAGGAGAAATACAGAGGAGGAGAGAACCTTTTCCATTATTAGCTATGTGGCATTGAAGGAAGCTAAGAGGGAAACAGGAGAAAAGCGAATATGTGAGAAACCGTTGGCTCACCTACTTCCTGATGCTCTGAGTGGGGCTTCTAGTCTGTGACCTTGTCGCTATACCTTGTTTCAGTCACAAGATGACTCCTCCTAAAGAAGCTCAAAGCTCTGGCCTCTCCTTCAGGATCTAAGACTGAATGTAACTGAGACTGTACTTGAAAGGAAAAGGAAACATGAGTGCTAGTCTTCTGCCCCAAGAAAATGGCATGACATGAGAGGTCAAGTCATGGAGAGTTCTTGGATCATTTACATCACTGTTTGCTTTTGTTGGCAAGGTTAGCTAAGAGCAAGAGAAGTGCTTTGAAGTATTTTATGTAGATAGGAGGGATGAGGAATTCATAGTCTGAGTTGGAAAGGACTTCAGAGGTTTTCACCCTGGTCTCCCCCCCAGTGGAAGAATTCTTTTCCAGTCACTCTTGGCCATCTGCCTTGGCTCGGTGTCCTGACGTCCCAGTGTTCTCGCGTCTCATGGGGCAGTGCTCTGTTTGGCAGTTCTGGTCCCTAGAAGATTGTTTTCACTGTTCCAGTTTCTCCACTTTTGCTCTGAGTTTTCTGTATGTGGGAACGATGACAAAATCTGTACATTGATAACTCTGTATGCCGAAGTCCAGGAAGGTCTTGGTACAATTCACTGAGGAATGAGCATGAAACAACTTTCATTTTCTCTAGTAATAACTAGCCTGGGGACCTGCGGAGTCCTTTCACTCGTTTGATGTGAAATCTTTTAAGGATATCTCTGATGATATCTTACTTAATTTCTGTTATTGGAAGAGTCCCATTTGGTGGTTGAGATGTAATGCCGTGTATCTTGAACTTAAGTTTCTTACTCAGTCAAAACTCTTCCCTTTTGCCTGACCTGCATGCTGGTTTGAGCTGGGGTCTTGGCGGCCTGGAGGACATGGTGGTGTGGACAGGATCTGCACTCATATTCATCTTAACTGCCTTGATACTGGCGCCAAGATGCAATGGGAAGAAGGGGAAACACAGACACCTGTGCATGACTGCCTGTACTCGAAGGTTTTTAACCCTCTTTATTGTCTTTTTTCTTTTTAATTAAGATTTATTTATTTATTTTAGAGAAAGAGTGCATGCCAGCAGGCAGGGGGAGAGGCAGAGGGAGGTAGGGAGAGAGAGAATCCCAAACACTCTCCACTGATTACAGAGTCAATGCAGGATTCAATCCCATGACCCTGAGATCATGACCTGAGCTGAATCCAGAAGTCGAACACTCAACTGACTACATCACCAGGTGCCCCTCAACTCTCTTCATTGTCTTTAATACCACACACCTCTGGATGTTTCCGAACAACTTCTATTTCTTCTGTCTTTCCATTGCTTCTCATACAGGAAGGTCTCACCTACCTTATATTTAGTTTCCCTAAGATTGACGAGTCCATCTAGTGGTTTAAAACCAATAATGTGAAGTATTTTTATTTATTTCAGCTCCTCCCAAAGTGTGTTTCACCTCTTAGAAACAGAACAGAGTATAATTGCCCAAAAGGATTCTATGCTGAGACATGTGTAGGAAAATGCTTCTTTCTCTACTTTGCCCCTCACTTCCCACTTCCATTGCAGATTGACATATTAAAATCTCCAATGAACCTGTTTAACTTGGAGGAACCCAAGCTGTCTTAGACTTAATTGACCAGAGAACCATTACACACATTGCACAGCCCTCTAGTGTATATATCTATACAAACCCCTTAACAAGAATCATATGGCTCAACAATTTGTACAAATAATACCATTACTAATATCAACTGTCTTATGTTCTAGACAAAAGCGAGACTCTGTTAACAGTCTTGAGTCTGGCTGAATCTTTGTATACATCATCAGGGGTCCCACGAGTATTTCCAGGTTGAGCATCTGTCTTCCAAAGTTCTAGACCACTTGAGGATTTAACTCCTGACTCGAGTCATTCCAAACTCATAATCCCATCTTACTTTTGTAATCCCAAATTACTTTTGAAATTTGCTTTACAAATATTCTCCCTTGTGTATCATTTGCCATTTTAGTCTCTTTCCACTTTCCAATATCAAACACACATAAGAACCATGTAGTATATTACCCCATGGTAGGAGAAAATGCAGTAAGGGGTTCAATGTACTTTGAGCTCAAGCTGGAATACTTACATCCTAAAGTGCAGTGGGGAGGTGAGGCCTGCTTTTAAACATTAGCACGAAGGTAGGAGAAATAAAAGTAAACCTTTAAGCCCAGAGGCTGTCCATATTTACCGAAAGATCCTCACCATTTTTGCCTGCCAGAGTTGGCTTAAGTCATTTGCAATGTTGGATACCCTGAGCGTAGAGTCTGGGGCTCAGGAACAAATCGCACGCACCGTAATAAGCTAGCGGGAGGATTCAGAATTGCCGCAGAGGAAATTAAGAGGTCTGCGAAGTCTAGAGATGTTTTAAAAGGGCTGAAAAATTAGGGACACATGTGGTATAGTCGGTGAGGGGTCAACTCTTGGTTTGGGCTCAGGTCATGATCCCAGGGTCAACATATCCATCCCTATGTCTGGCTCAGGATGCTTAAGTCTTCCTTTCCCTCTGCTCCCTACCCCCAGTGCTCTCTCTCAAATAAATAAATCTTTTTTTTTAAGGTCTGAAAAGTTAGATATCAAAGATTTTGATAATGTAGCTACAATAAAGGCTTAGTTAAAATTTCCAATAGCTGGGTTTTCAGGGAATTTGAAATGGTGTGTCATGCCTGCTACTACAGAAAGAAGACGTTTTTTTCCCCGTGGGTTTTAGCTGGTCACCAGGATAAAAAGTGCATTTCAGTCCTCCTGGCAGCTTATTGAGGTCATGTGGCGAGGCTGCCTGGCCAGTGGGTCCCGAGGGGCACCATGTGAAAACTACATCACGGCCGTAAAAGAAAGGCGTCTGCCTCTGGCATTAATGCCGTGCTGATTAGATGTTCAGATGGGCAGTTACATTCATAAGATGCTGTATGCTTAAATATATTACTGTATTTGCTTAGATTTTGAAATTATTTTAAGAATAATACATTCACAAGAAATGGTTAAAAGAATTAAAACTGTACAGAGAAGTCCCTTGTATGCTTCCCCTAGTTTCCCCCATGGCAACCAGCATCTTCGATAATACCTCTCCTACAGTGTCGACACCAGGACACTGACGTTGGTCCCATCCAGAGAGATTCTTCACATTTCCTTTTTCATACACTCATTTGTGTTTGTGTGTCTTTTATCACGTGTACATTCCTGTTACCACTACAGTTAAGACAGAACTCTGCATCACTACAAGGCTTCCTCAGGCCACCCTTTTATAACCACACCCACCTTCCTTACACCCTGGAGATCCTAATCTGTTTTGCATCTCTACAATTTTGTCATTTCTAGAATGTTATATAAATCAGGTCATAGGGTATTGAACCTTTGGAGATTGGCCTCCCCCGGCCCCCGCTACCCCCGCCCATTCAGTAACGTTCTCTCAGCCTGCTCTCTTGAGAATCATTGAGGTTGTGTCTGTCAGTAGTTTGGTTCATTTTGTAAAATCATGTGGCACAGGATCTTTAGCCGGAAGAACGTTTGCATCTTTTCCGGAGGCTTAGCAGCTGCCCAAGTTCATAGCTTCTCTTGTTTCCTTGGCTGCATGGAAGGTGTGTTGTTCCTGTCCATGGAGACTGAGATCTGAACATGGAAAAGCTGTAGGCTCAGTGTTTTACCAACTGAAGGAACTTCAGTCTCTGATGATTTAGGCAACAAGGCCACTGTGCTGGCCTGGGACTTGTGCAGGAGAACAAATAAAGAAAAAGCAACTTTTATTTTGTTTAAGCTACTAATAACATCTCTTTTATACTACCCTAATCCACTATGTACTTAAGTGCAAACTCCAAATGGATTTTTTTTTCCTCTGGGAAAAACCCTTTGGAATTGGGTGAAAACAAATTCAGCATGCTTAAAATTGTGAATAAGGCCAAGGGACAGTGTGTCAAATGGCCCAATGCTAAGTACATAGTTTATCGTTAAGCCGAGCAATAGAGATTTGCAAACCTGCAGATCATCAAACAGTTGGAAGAGTCATTCATAAGACTCTACAGCCATGCAGTTCGCGACTGAAAAAGCTACAGGCTTACAGAGATTTAGAATAGATTCTCTATTATTGAGCAAAGCAACAAAAATGGAAAACTCAGACATTGTCCACATCACCAAATAAATGATTTCACTAATACATACGTGGCAGCCATATAATCCAATCACGAGCCTATTTTAGAGTCAGACTCCTTCCATGTCACAAGGGACATAATACAACTTTGCCTACCTGGCTCGGGGTTATGCCAAGAGATAATAATTGCACATAACTCAGGCAGGCAAGATACAGGACCCGTGAAGGTCCCCCTTAAACCTTTATGTAGTCCATTATTTGGTGATATCTCATTAGAAGAAAATATAGGGAAGTGAAAATAATTTTGGCTCATACTATTCAGGACCTAAAAAATTAGATGATGGGATTTTATATGGAAGAAGGTAAAAGGAACTCACAATTGGTTAAAATATATTAGGTATGCTTTGGAGCCAGTTGTAAAAGGAATTAAGGAATAAAATGGTCAAGTGAATAGATCCTCCATTTCTCTCCCTAAAGGAAACAGGAGCAGCTCTTGGTAGGATTATATGGCCAGTAGATGTCGGTTTTTAATCTGGGGATGCCACTCACACAATTAAAAACAGTAACTTGGGGAAACAAGAATTTTATTTGGAGTCTAGATTAGTTACAAAGAGCTGCACAACAGTGTGCCTTTGTACTGATCTTACCTGAATCCACTTTTGAAATGTTAGTCAACAGGTCTTTGCATCTGAAAGTAGGTGAATGATACCTTCTAGGTTGGAAAGGATTAGTTGCAACTTGTGGAGTTTCAGCTCCAATTCTAGGGGTCCTAGGTAAACTATATACTACCTTAGGGAAACGATGATTATCTCAAACCAGGGCCCAGTGGGATGGATGTTACAGTTGTATAAATGGGGCATCTGGGTGTGCAGGGGTCTGATGAAATAAATGTGCGTAGGTATGGGTCAAGCGCCCGATTTAAAAGCCAGGGAGGCAGTTAAGATGGAGGCTAGAGGGACCATAGAGGTGCGCCTGTGTTTTAGGATGCGGGGCGAGCAATCAGCTCACCAGAAACCTGTGTATTTGTACTTTAGATGTTAGCTTCTAAGCAAGCAGAGAGCAAACAAACAAAACCCACAACATTTTTAAAAAGAAAGAAAGAAAAAAAAGGAGGTGGGGGTTGCCTTAAAGAGGATTTTTATTTTCATATAGGTAAAGTCAATAATGTTTTATTTTATGTCTTGTTGATTTATATCTGAGTAGAAAGGCCTCCGCTGCTCTCAATTTGTGAAAATACTGAGTTATGTTTTTCTCTAGAACTTGAACGGTTTAATTTTTTTAGAGGTAAATCTCAGCTCCATTTAGAATCCTATTGCATAGTATGAAGTATGGATGCAATACGTAATGGCTAACGCATATCTTGGCATTGTTTATTGAAGGGTTCATTTTTCTCTATTAATTCAAAGTGACACCTTTATCATGTGCTAAATCCCCTTATGTATTGGGTCTATATCTGGATATTCTTTTTAGTCCCATTAATCAGTCTCTTCATGTTTTCTTCTGTAGTTTCAAAATACGTTTTCATGTCTGATAGGATTGAACTCCCTTTGTTTTTCTGGATTAATGTTTTCTTGGCTCTGCCGTTTATCTTTTCACACAACTGTGGGAATCAGCTTGCCTAAGTACTCTCCACCAGTCTCTGCCCCTCTCCTTCCCAAAGTTGGTATTTTTATTGAGATATTAAATTTGGAAACAGCTTAGGATGGACTGACATCCTAACAGTGTTGATTCTTGTTAGGTGAGAGCACAATGTGTTATTTCCTTTTGCTCAAGCCCTTTTTACGTCTCTCAGTGGACTTTTCACATTTCCTTCTAATGAGTGTTCACACTTCAGTGTATTCCTAGATATTTTACCTTTTACTGCTGCTATGTGATTGTTTCAGCCAGTATTTTTTCTAAGTTGGTCTTTTACAAATATAAAAGCTATTGATATATTTTTTTTAAAGATTTCATTTATTTAATTTGACAGAGAGAAGCACAGCCAGAGAGGGAACACAGCAGGGGGAGTGAGAGAGGAAGAAGCAGGCTTCCCACCAAGCAGGGAGCCCAATGTGGGACTCGATTCCGGGTCTCCGGGATCATGACCTGAGCCGAAGGCAGTCGCCCAACCAACTGAGCCACCCAGGCGCCCCAAAAGCTATTGATATTTTTAAGATCTTTTTTTTTTGAGAGGGAGAGAGAGAGCAGGGGGAGAGGCAGAGAGAGAGAAAACCTCAAGCAGACTCCGTACTGAGTGTGGAGCCTGATGCGGGGCTTGATCACCACCTGAGCCAGAATCAAGAATCTGTGCTCAACCAACTGACCCATCCAGGTGCCCCTATTATATTAACCCCAATAGAGTTCTTTTGCCAAAGAATGGTGTTTGAATTTTGGAGTATGTCCTTTCAGTGTCTGTAGAGATGGTCATTTACTTTTTTCTACTTAGAGCCATACTGTGAGGAAATGTATGCTTCATATTGAATTATCCTTTTATTTCTGGAAGAAAATATGTTTGATCATGTTGTGTTATTTCATTAACCTGCTGTTAGATATGGTGCAAAATACTTGGCTGGAAATTTCGTAATACTATTTATAAATAAGATAATTTGTTGTCTCTCTCACACTTCAGAGTCAGTATTATATTTACTTCATAAAAAGAATTGTGAAGTGTTCCTTGTGTTTCTATGTCCATGAACAGTTCAGAGAACATTGAGTCTCTCTTTTCTTCAAGATTTGGCACAATTTGTGCTCAGACCCTCTGCCTGTTACTTGTTTAATAACTAGCTCTGACTGTTTTCTACATTACTTCCACTTAAATGATCTGATTTTGTATTTTTTAAATCAATTTTGACATTTTATATTTTCCTAGAAATTACTCATTTTGTCAGGATTTTAAAATTTATTTACATAAAGAAATAATTTATGGTTCTTTTCATTTCTTCTGAACCTGTGATCATCCTCATTATTATTTTTTTTAGTTTTATATACTCTCCTCTTAAATTGAGATGAGTAGTTTGTCTTCTTAATTTTTTTTAAACTTTCATATTTATGTATTAGATGTTTTGTATTTGTACCTTATTTGATTTCCCTCATATCTTTATTGTTTTTTTCTGTTTTCTTTTGTTTTCCTTCATTGTTCTCTGTTTAGCCATGATGTTTAAATTATTTGTTTTCATTCTTTATTAAGAACAAATATTTAAGAACAATATTTAAGATGCAGAGTTTCTTCTAATACACCTTGAGTGTGTTCCATAGGGTCTTAGAAATAATGGTTTGTTTAAGCAGGTCTGGGAATGGTATTATTTTGCGGTCTTCGGTGTATCAAGAAAACAGCAGATTCGTAGCCAAAACTTGTAACTCTTGGTTATGTAAGTGCTACCAACAATCTCAACTGTTTACACTGGGTATGTGGTAACCAGACAGCCCCAGCTTGGAAAAACAATCCTCGGGACTTCCCAAAGTAGACAACTGAAATAGTGATGACTGTGCTGTGACCTCATTAATCTGAACAGAAATCGCCTCATTGGGATAAGAGAAATTTCAAGATTTTTCTTTCTTTTTTTTAAAAGATTTTATTTATTTATTTGACAGAGAGAAACACAGCCAGAGAGGGAACACAAGAGGGGGAGTGAGAGAAGGAGAAGCAGGCTTCCTGCCGAGCAGAGAGCCCGATGTGGGGCTCAATCCCGGGTCTCCGGTATCATGACCTGAGCCGAAGGCAGTCATTTAACCAACTGAGCCACCCAGGCGCCCCTCAAGATTTTTCTTATCTCCATTACCTGACCACAAATTCTATGAGAAATATTTTAAAAAATCAGTTTAGGGCATTTTATTCTCTGGCCAGATCTGTGACATTTAGCATTTTCATTATTGGTATTTTACCTCTCCAGATTAGACTGTCAGCTTCTTGGGTTGATGTCTGAAACTTCTGTGATTGTTTCAGTATATATATATATATATATATACATATAAATTGATTGATTGATTGATTGATTTATGAGAGAAGGAGAGAGAACATTGGTGGGAGAGAGAGTCCCAAGAAGACTCCATGCTGACAGTCCGATGCAGGGCTTGATCCCATGACCCAAGACCATGATCCACGCTGAAACCAAGAGTCAGATGCCCAACTGACTGTGCCACGCGGGTGTCCCCAGTGTACATACATTTTTCTGAAGAAATGATCGAATAAGTCAACAGTTTAGTTTTAAAGAAGAAAGAAACAAGAAAGATGTTATGCCACTTGTCCAAGTCATAAGGCTCTTCAGTTGAATCTTATGAAACGGCCATTTTTATAGGTCAAAACGGGTCCAGTTGGTAGTTTCACACATCATTCAACCTAAATAATGAACAGACTTGGGTAAGAATGTGATGTGGGTTACATTCCACATCTTGTCATCTCTATGAAGTCTCCTCAGCCTAAGATATTTGTGTGGACACAGTCATAACTTAAGTATTTGCTGATGGAATGGGTCAACAGAAAACTCAGAAGCCTGGAAATGGAATGCTATTTCTGTGACATGCTGAGTTTCAGAAAGGTCTTACTTCAAAAAAAAATTCAAAGTAGCAAATGAATATTTGAAGTGGCCTTTTTATAACTATGTCTTAAATAGAAATATTGAAATACACTTTTGGAAATTTAATGATTCTTTTGTTCTTATACTAAGTTTATTGTGACATACTACACTGTTGTTTCAATTTATTGTGACTGTAATGGAGATAATTTTATAATATTTTATATAGAATCAGAATTTCATATATAGATGTATAAATACCTTCAGAGATCAAGGAGTTTTCTGATCCCAAGCATGACTATATTACATAGAGCAACTAGTGACCATTCATTGGGAAAATCAAGGTGGAGAAAGATAGTAACAGCACATTCTTTTTTTAAGTGGAGTTATGACTACATCTTGGTCTATAAACATGCAGGTGTATTGTCATAACTTTGATTTTTTTTTTTTTTTAATATAATGGGGTTGAATTACTGCAGGTTTTTTTAGGGATTATTTTAGGACTGATTTTCTCTCCTGGGAGATGTTCATATGCTAATGAGGCAATATGCTAATGAGGCAAATCGACCTTTTAGTTTCCTACTGATCTCTTTGACCCAGGTTCAAGAGACTAAAATGAAATGAAATTGCTTTCATTTAGTTTTTCTAGAGGAGCTTTCCTTTTGTATCAGCAATTAAAGGTCAAAGAGAATAAAGTGTTAAAAATGCAGGCCAAGAATGAGTAATTCAATGTGAAACTGAATTTGAATCAATAGCTTAAGCTGCTAGATGGATAATGTGAAGTCCTTGATTCGATAGCTTGTTCTCCAAACAGGAGTTACTCTGTGTCACAACTTATGCTTCTGAATCTTCAATCATGTCTGTGTAATTAGTGTTTGTTCTAATTGTTGAACTTAATTTTTAAAAGACAGATGGTTAGTCTTTGCATTCTATTGGTGACTATTACTGGAAATGCTTAGAGCCTAGACTTGATCTTTGGTTTCTGTGCTTCTTTATGTTTAAAAAAAATTTTTTTTTTTTTGCATTTAAGAAGGCTCCATTTCTCCTTAATTTATGGCATATCAATTATCTCACTGATCTTGATAAAATATTTTCTGTGATTCAGTTTTATCTCTGCCATTGTATTATTATTAATACCTGAAAACTTTGTTTTGATCATCTATGGTTAACAACATACTTCTTTAATTAGTTACAATCTGCCTACAAATATAATACTTCAACTGATACAAAGACCTTACAACAGTATAACCTCTTTCTCCCTTCCATCCTTTGTGCTGTTTTTGGAATACATTTCATTTTACATATGCTATAAACACACAATATAGTACTCTCTTTTTGCTTTAGAAAATCTATAGTTTTTTAAAACAATTAAAACAACAAAAAATATCTTCTATATTTACTTTTAATATGTCCATTTCTGAAGATCTTTATTTCTTTGTTCAGAACTAAGTTTCTATTTGTTATCATGCTCCTTCTACTGTTTGTTTTATCTCCAGTTTGGTGGTAATGAATGTTCTTGGTTTTTGTCTGAAAGAGTTCTTATTTCTCTGTCATTTTAAAAGATATTTTCTCTGGTCTTTAAAAATGCAGGTACATTGTAGGAACTTTAATTTTTTTTTTTTTAATGTAATGGGGATTGAGTTGCTGCAGGTTTTTTAGAGATTATTTTAGGACTGATTTTTCTCTCCTAGGAGATATTCATTTCATGCTAATGGTAATATGTGCTATCATGTATCTTGTTACGATTTTTTTTTTTTTACTTAATACTTTAAAGATGGTAAGATGATAAGAGACAAACCATATGAGACTCTTGACTCTGGGAAACAAAGTAAGAGTTGTAGAGGGTGGGGGGATGGGGTAACTCAGTGATGGGAAATTAGGAGGGCATGTGATATAATGAGCACTAGGTATTAACATATTAATGCAACTAATGAATCATTGAGCAATATATCAAAAACTAATTATGTACTATACATTGGCTAATTGAATTTAAATAAAAAAATAAAAATGTCACTCTACCGTCTTCTTGTTTTTATAGTGTCTCATGAGAAATCTGCTATAACTCTTCTCTCATTCCTCTGTGTAATTACATAGTATATCTTCCATACCGCCAGATCTTCCACACCGCCTTTAAGATTTTCTCTTTATCTTTGACATTTTATAGTTTGATTATATTGTGTTTAGGGATGTGTGTGTGTGTGTGTGTGTGTGTGTGTGTGTGTGTGTGTGTGTGTTGGCGCGCGCGTACGCATGTGTGTGCTTAACCTGCTTGGAGAATTTACTAGAACTATGGTTTGATATCTTTTATTATTTTTTGATCATTGTTAGCTACTATCTCTTCAAATATCTATCTTGCTATGTTTTGTCTCTCTTATTCTAGGAATCCAGTCATCCCTGTTAGATTATTTGATATTGTCCCACAGCTTGGATGCTCTGTTCTGGTTTGTTTTCATTCAGTCCTCTTTCTCTTAATATCTAAGTTTGGGTAATTTTTATTGATGTGTATTCAAGGTCACTAATTCTTGCTTTGACTGTCTGAGTCCACTGATGAGCCAGTTGAAGGCATTGTTCATCTTTGTTATCATGCTTTAAAAAATTCTAAAATTTCCATTTCACTCTTCTTCCTGAGAATTTCCATATCTCTGTCAGAATTCTATATTTTTTAATGTATGTTTTCCATGTGTTACAGACCAAGTTTCACATACTTGTAGTTACTCCTTGTCTGATAGTTTGATTATGTTGATTGCTTTTTCCCTTGACTGTAGGGCTCTTCACCCATTGGTGGCTACTGCTCTCTGCAAAGCTTACATTACCTCGATTTTCTCCCATCTTTCACCCTGCTACCTGACTTCCTAATGAGAACACAGTGGGTGTCATGAAAAGAGCCTGTGTCCATGGTCTCAGGGATTCCCTATACTTATGCTAGCCCACACTTGGGTTTTAGTAGTTCAGTAGTTCATTTACAATTTTAGCTGGATTCTTCTTACCTCCTCTTATAGGGGAAGTGTCCCTTTCCTGTGTTTTCCTATAATTGAGCCGGTGCTATCTCTCTTTGGAGGTTTCTGTCTGTCTTTAGTTTTAGGCTTGTTGATTGCTCTGGGACATTAGCTCTCTGATGAGTTCAGCGAAAGTAATGATTCAGTGGATGAGTTGGCTTTTTAAAAAGTGTATTATTAGAATAAGTATAATACTCTGTCCAGCTTTATATATTCTAGGCAGAAGGTGGAAGTGCCCTAGTGCTTGAGAAGAAAGAGGCAGATGCTTTTTTTTCTTTTTTCTTTTTTTTTTTTTTTTTGGTGGCTCCCTGTTGGAATCTTACTTCCGTTCAGTTTAATCACCAGGGGAGTGGAGATTGGGCAGGTAGTCACAGTTGGACACTACAGAGATTGTGTGACTGTTTAGAGATGGGGAATGTTCCAAGTATTTCACCACTTGTATTTTTCAGTCTGTGAAGTTGCCTAGCGCTGTCAGAGATGGATGGCAGAACGCCTTGAATGCTGCAATTTATCCCCCCCTCCAGTTCTTGATCCTACTATGTCTGTGTGGAGATTAAACTCAAAGAACACACAAAATTTTGTGTTTTGCAAACATTCTTCCTCTGAAGATCATCTACCTCTGAACTAGGTAGATGATCTTCTCAACACAGTGGTTGAAGAGTCCTTGGTGTCTAGGGCCCTAGCAGTTAACAGAAGTGACTAAAGTAGGCCATTTACATAGGAAATATGTGAGAATAGAAATATATGGCTCTTTTGTTGTTTATTTTTTCCCCACATTTAACAGAGTCATGAGGTCCGGTAAATATTTTCCTATTCTCAAAGCAACAGTTCTGATGCAGTGATGATTGGGAACTGGGGTCCATCTCAGTGCCAGAGGACGGTAGGGAGCGGTGGGGACTGTGGCTAACTGGAGAGCCCGGGTTCTGTGTAAGAGGCAGCAGCTTCTCCTTAGCTCTAGTCAGCCATTGACAGGCATGAATACAATATCTGTGATCCAAAAACTTTTGATATTCAGGACTGCCTGCTATCTGGATTGATATTTTAGTCTTCGTGAGTTTTAGATATTGGCTCAGCTTGGTTTTGATTTTCTTTTCAGTGGTATTCAGGAGAAACAAAATATGTTGGTTAGCCAGATTCAGTTGGGGCTTCTAGGGTATGTACGACCCTAACTCATTTATAGTAAAAATGTCAAACAGCGGCTTACTGAGAGCATTTGATGCCTGCCATAATCTCTGCTGTCATCCCAAGAAATACTTGTTGCTGAGAGTAGACTCAACTTTTTTGTCTTCAGATTAGACAAATAGGTTAGATTTTTGGAATAGTGAATGTATTTCAATTGTCATAAGTTGATGACCACTACAAATGCCAGTAAGCATGGTTCAGATGAGTGTATCTTGTTTCCAAGGAGTAATATGGAAAGCATGTGTCCCCCTAACAATCTCATCAAGTAAGCAGATAGTATTCCTAAACAAAGTCAACGTTAGTTATGCATACTACAGGGATTCTGAGGGTTATATCACAAGAATGAATGGTCAAAATTTATTGATTGTTGACTTTACCAGGAAGACCCTGAACAGAAAAAGTGGTATGCTGTGTTGCATATTCTGTTTTTTTCCTCATTATTTTGAACAAAATAGTGAAACCCCACTGCAAAGGGTTGACTTTACTATTTTCCTCTCTTTCTCCCTAAAATTCATCATCTCAGAGACTTTTGGAAGAGATTATATGGAATTCTGTAAGCTTGTGAAACTTACTCTCCTGGTGGGTAGAGAAATAGCTCTGATTGGAAGGTCATTGCTGGCTCAATTCCTGAACGCTGTCATAAACAGAGGTGCCCTTGTCATAACCAATTCCTTAATTGTACTAATCACAAAGTCCTGAAGACCTCTTTTGCTAAAGGTAGAAGGGCATTCCAAGAAATGATAAGGCATAGTATCTGCCTTCTGTAAGTTTATTAAGGTAAAAGGAAGTTAGAGTACTGTGGGATAGAGACAGGTGTGATGTCAATGCAGGATTTATGAAGGATGTAATGATCATAGAAGAAGCCCCTGCCTTAGTTTGCTTATGCACTTCCTCTCCCTTCACGATTTCTAGCAAAATGCTTGATTTTTTTTTCTGTACTTAAGTTGGCAAAAGTGAGTTTCAGTGCTATCTCTTGTCACAGTGAGCCAGCAGACTTTAAAACCCATTAACCTCATATCTCAGTCTGACATGTAGATTATTCTCAGAGGTGTGAGGAAGTGTGCCAGGGATCTGAAAGCCATAGGATAAACAGCTTATGTCCCCATAGACCTATATCTGTAGCTTGCATGGCAAGTAACTTAAACCATCCTTACTGTGTTAAAACTCACATGGCTATATAATGACTTAAAAGGCAAAATTAGTATTAATTTATTGAGATAAGTCACAATTTATGAAAAATACAATTCCTTTCCTAGAAATTTCACACGGATGGAATTGCTGTGACTTCTTCCTCTTATTCTCTAGGATTGTTCATTTGGTTTTGCTCCTGTTGGGGATATTTGGAAGATTTGAGAAGCTCCATTAATTCAACCTTCTGTTGATATTCTGTGTTTTCTTTCTGGCCCAGAATGGGGTGGAAAGAGGCAGAGACAGGAAAGTTTCTCTAGTCTGGATACTTGTGCCCTTTCATAAAGAGGGGTAGATAGAAGGGTAGAGAAGGAAGTTCCTTATGTCTTATTATTTGGATCGTGAGTCCTTTTCTTAAGATGTGTTACACACTAGGGGTGTTTGGGTGGCTCAGTTGGTTGAGCATCTAACTCTTTATCTCAGTTCAGGTCTTGATCTCAGGGTTGTAGCTTCAGGCCTGGCATTGGGCTCCAGGGTGGACATGGAACCTACTTAAAAACATGTGTCCTGGGGCGCCTGGGTGGCTCAGTTGGTTGGGCGACTGCCTTCGGCTCAGGTCATGATCCCGGAGATCAGGGATCGAGTCCCACATCGGGCTCCCTGCTCGGCAGGAGGCCTGCTTCTCCCTCTCTCACTCCCCCTGCTTGTGTTCCCTCTCTGGCTGTGTTTCTCTCTGTCAAATAAATAAAATCTTTAAAAAACAAAAACAAAACAAAAAAACCATGTGTCCCCACTAGATATGAAGTGGCAGGTGAGCAAACTTGAATTTTTTACAGATTTGATAGTTTCAGAGTAGCAAATGTATCTGAAAGAAATTGTTCATTCTTATTTTGATCTAGCACTTATCATCTGTATCCCGTGTTAACTTCCTGTGTTTTACCTGATTTCACGGATTGGCTAATTTCTGTGGTTAGAATACAGTCACTTGTTTCACCACCACTTTTAAACAGGAAAACAGGCCC
Organism: Spilogale gracilis; assembly: GCA_004023965.1. NCBI lineage: Eukaryota > Metazoa > Chordata > Mammalia > Carnivora > Mephitidae > Spilogale > Spilogale gracilis. Next base: position 26,038 of record PITA01002635.1, on the reverse strand, counting down.
AGCTAACTCTGCTAGTTTTGTCTGAAGCCTTTCTTTGCATGGAAAAACACTTCGTTAGAAGTGGCAACTGAGTCCTCAGGGGACCTTCCCTGCTATTTTTGCCCCACTTTTATCAGAAAGTGTGTCTGATGGGAATTTGGATGACTAATCCCATCAGGAGGCTCCTTCTAGCAGAAATTTACATTCATACTTGTAAATATAGCAGCAGTAATATCTCTTGAACCACAAGCCATCGTCTCTGTAACTTCTTATGCTGTGATTTGAAATTATAATGAAAATAGGATGAAAGGATCATAGGTGGGAGAGACCATTTCTGTACTCCCAGTGTCGATGGTAGATTTTCAGAAAGTCAGGTTACGTTTTAGATGAATATGGGAGAATTGTAGCTTTTCGAATACTATGTTTCAATTATAAAAGGTTTAGTATATCCAGTTAAAACTTACTCTTGCTTAGATAAAATGCTGTTCAGTTATTAATGTCTTATCAAAATATTTATTGCTAAATAAGTTCTAGTTCTCAGGGAATATGCGCCAGTATTCAAATATTTTTAATTCTTTTACTGTACCTGCAGTGACTTAGCTTTGATCTTGTTTTAGTGAGTCATCCAAACAATGTCATTTAACTTACAAATATCCTTTCTTGTACACAGGGCATACACGCCTGAAAATTGCACTATGAGAATAATGTTTAATTTCTATGCTGTAAAAAATATATAAATTCTATTGACACAAATAAGAAATGTGTTCAGTGCTGTTCATTTAACAAGCTTCTGCATTTATATCATTTCAGAACAAAGAGTTGGGCCTGCCCTTTGCACAAATGAACATCCTTGATTTCTTGAAAGCTCCAGGAACGCTAATAGGGCTTCCATTTCTTCATCCCTTCTCCGATTTTAAAAGATGTTCTAGGTGCTTGAATGCAGTTTTTCCTATCACAGAATAAGTGAAGACCTGTAAAGAACACAGCCCTTGGTGCTGCGGCTTGGCACAGGGGAGAGTAATTACTGCCTTAGGGATGGGGTACAGTGTGGTGCAATGAGGAATGTCTCTGGGTCCAGATACAGGATCATTTTTGTCTTATTTCTGAAAGGTTGTCTGGCAACCTGTCCATTCGTAGGTTGTCAGTGACTTGTATTATCTCATCTGTAGAAACCAACTTGACTGACTTTCAAATAATCTTATTCACATAGTAAACAAGAAAATTTCACGTAGTATCCTCTTTTATTATGGTTACTCTTCCTTTTTAAAAGTAATCTGTGTTGAACATAATAAAAGGAACTTACAGCACCTAGTAAGCAATTATTTCGGTGTTTAGGATGTCAGTTACCATTTTCATAGTGGACCCTTTCATCATGTACCTTTAAGTTTGTAATGAGCTCATCTGCAGTGTGTGTCGCTTTCCCCTTTAGTATTCCATGCGGGTTCTGGAGGCATTTTATAGAATGATTTTGCATTTGCTTTGGCTGTGACTGATGAGGTTTCTTGTTTTGGGATTTTTTTTTTTAAGATTTTATTTATTTATTTGACAGAGAGATCACAAGTAGGCAGAGAGGCAGGCAGAGAGAGAGGAGGAAGCAGGCTCCCTGCTGAGCAGAGAGTCTGGTGCGGGCCTCGATCCCAGGACCCTGAGATCATGACCTGAGCCGAAGGCAGAGGCTTAACCCACGGAGCCACCCAGGATTTTTACATCACATAGATCATCTACATTTTGACTGTGATTTCTTGTAGGAGTAATTTTCCCCAACTCAGAGGTATAGGAAAATTGCATACTTCCCTCCAGTAGGAAGTTTTTCTAGTCAATCTTTGGTGGACAGACAGCTCCATTAGATTTTAGTTCTAGCTTGTCACCTCCTTAAGACCCCAGGCTACGTCTCCTCATCCACAAAACCCTCATACCTATTCCCAGAGGTATACTTTAGTTTAATAATTCTTTCTCCTCCGCTAAATTGAGAGCCCACTATTATCACCTAAAAGTGGAGATGAGCTGTTTTAGTTTAATGGCACTCAGGATGTGTCATAGCTTCCGTACTTATGCCTGTTGAGGCTTTGTGTCTGCAAGGAAGTATCCATTTTCAGTCCTAATGAGCAAGGACCTCTCCAGGAAAAAGACTGAAAATCTGTTGTGTTTTTGAAATACTGTTCTCTGTGCTCAGACACGGGACAGAGTGCTCAGAACCAGGAAAAAGTACATAAGTACTAACCCAAGTTCCTGCAGAAGGTAAAGACTTTTGTCAGGGAAAATAGTATTTAGGGCAGAGTATCACGGGATCAGAACAGTGGGGGATGCGACTAGTGAACTGGCAGAACTTGGAAAGTTGGACAGTGCAAGGAAAGTGAGTACTTCATAGAGAAATTATTCTCTCTGGCATTCCAAGGTGAATTTTCAGTCACTCTGCTAATCAGTTTCTTAGGAGGAGAGATTGGAAGCTAATAACAAAATTTCATTGCCTATCATGTTTAGTTGTCCATAATATTTAAGGGTACCCTGTAGGAAGTTATTTTGATATTTTGCCTCTTGTATTTTGAGCTAGATAGTCTCAACTACCTATTTGGATATCTTTGTAAAACTTTGAGTTAAAGAATTGCTCCACATTTTCTTATAGGCAGATGTGTGAATTGGGTAGCCCCCGTGTAACTGTTTCATTCAAGGAAGCAGGTACATGGATTTGGGATAGCCACTCGCAGCCTTTAAAGAATGTTCTTTTGATAGAGTTTAGATTGGTCTGTGTGTACTAGCAAGACACCCATGGATTCTGTCCAGCTGGTCCTGAAAATGGTACGTCCTTGTAGCTCAGCAGGCTACAGATTTAAAAAAAAATTCTTGATGCCCTTACTAGCAAATGGAAAGTCTGCCCTTGAGTGGGCTTATGAACTGCTCAGTGAAGGAGAAACATAGTGACATGGAAGGCAGTGGCTTTGCCACATCATGGTTTGACCACCACGTTGAAGACTATTGAGATCTCTTCACAACCCTACGTATGGCTGATACTTTTCATTACCATTACAGGGCTTCAGGAAGTCTCATAATTCTAGTCCAGGCAACAAAGAGACACAAAAATGCAATCACGAATACCAGGAGTTTCTAGAGAAACTAAAGTCAGATTATAGTGCACTATAATTTCAGAGAATTAAGGTCTTCAGAGCAGATGGGTCAAAGAACACAGCTCTGGAAACGATGGATATCTGCGGAAGTTGCAGCTTGAGTTCAGTTCATCAATTTTCACTAAATTGCTGAGTATCCCATTAGACTTTATGCATGCAACTCCAAGGAAGGGTTTTGGATTTTTGACTTCTAGAAGTAGACCGTAATAAATTTGTGCTGTTTTCAGTCACTATATGTTATAGTTTGTTACAACCATGGAAAACTCACCTACCAACGGTAAAATGGGATCTGTTCTTTATTTTGTATATTGTCTATCTTCCCCTGCTCGAATGTAGATGCCAGGAGGGCAGAGAATTTTGACTATTTCATTTCCCTCTGTGGCCCAAGTGGTTTGGATATAGCTTGGCATAAAGCAGGCTTTCCATAAATATTTGTTCCCTGGATCCCCTAGTGAGAGGCTGGCTTGCCTGTCCACACAGAAGGCTTGGAAGTTCTACCCACATGGCCGATCCAGGCAGTTATGTCCACTTATTATTCCTTTCACGGGCCGTCCGATCACACTGAAGTTTAATAACCACTGCTTCCCTTTGTAAGCTGTGTGTGTTTAACATATTTGTAGTTACCATCGGCTAAATATATAGGCTATTTAAGTTCATTTCAGTTAAGTCTCTCTCATTTATATTTCAGACATGTGTGAATATTTAAGCTGATCTATCCCCACTGAGGGAAGGACTTTTGAGATTTGTGGGCAAGGACAGAAATAAGCTTTAAGCACAACAATTTTTTTGGACAAATATTATTTTAAAATACTTCTTTTATAACTATGTCTGTCTTGCTTAGAAAAGTGTAGCTGGGTGTGTTTTTCTCATTGACTTGCTCCCATTTTGAGTGTTGTCAATACTCTGTAGAGAAGACACACACCTGTTAGCTTGTTCTTTCCTTTTTTCTTTCTTGCTTTTTTTTTTTTTTTTAATTCCCTGGTGAATCTAAACATTCCCTGGTGAAACAAACATAAACCAGTTTGCATGCATGCTGGTGATTTCTTCTTCAAGAGCCCATCCTGGATGTTTTGTAAAACTAGCTCTCTTTGGATGGCGCTGTGCCTTCAGATGAGAACCAAAAGAGCATAGCTCACAGTTGAACAGAAGAAAACCTTAGGCAGTTCCTTTGAGGAGCAGTGTTCCTTACCAGCCATGGCACCCCCTGTCTTTGTTTCTGGGCTGTTTCCCTCATAGTTTATTTTACTGGCCCTCTGCTGCAGTTTGGCAGGCATTAGCTAAGAACCTTTGATTTAAATATAGCTTTCATTATTGTGACATGTATCCTGCTTTGAACATTCATTGCTTCAGTATGTTGCCTTGCCTGAAATAATGCTATTCTTCTTTTATTATTTTCCTTCTGCACCAATATGGGTCTTTAAAAGCCTTCAGACAATGTCGCAATATTTATTATTGTTCAATGAACTTAGTGTGCTATGCTGTTTCACAAATTGGTTTCCATCTGTTCTTTCTCATCTTTTCCATGTACTTTTCTGCTGCGATAATTGCATTGTTGTGTTTCATTCCAGAAAGTCCAGTCCAGTGGAAATTGGACAGCCTTCCTCTAATCCTTGCCTTTAGCAGCAAAGACATCCACGGTTTTGCCCAGCTTGTGCCTGGTATACCAGATGTCCTCCAGGGCAGCCTCAACCCAGTCTTTGGGTTAAAGGACTTTGTTCTTATTAAGGGGAACCAGGGCTGTATATGAGGCACCTATACAGACACAAACCTGAACAGTGGTGTAGCAACTCCAATTCCCACCCATAAAGAAATGGAACTATTTCTGGAACATAAGCCTGACTTCTACATTTCTGCCATTAGCTACTCCCCTGCACCCAAGAAGCTAAAGTCTCAGTTCACCATGCAGGCTGCCCTTGGTAAGGACATCTTACACAGCCCCTGGTTTTATCTGCTTCCTTTCTACCACTGTTTCAGCTGTGGGGTGTGGCACGCAAGTGAGGATTGTTTATGAGTTTTGGAAGTGCATCCTAGACTGTGACCCCTGGAATAATTTTATTCTCTTCATATTTCATTACGGGTAGAGTCAGTGGAGAAGTTGGCTATGGGACAGCGGAGATACCACTTCCATTTGGGATTTTAATTAGCTTAGATGTGATTTATGAGGATGAAAGGAAAAGTTCATCCATAAACAATGCTGTGATTGAATTTAGCCAAGTGCCCCATTAAACTGGCTGGATCTAATGCCAAGTTGACATATTTGTAGCATTTCAGTTTTCATTATGTTTTCTTAAAACTGATAACAAAAGCTCAAAACTGTAATAAAGAACCCCTCCAGACCGTATCAGACCCCACAGTCGCCTTCATGACAGGCAAGACAAATGAACGTTACAGTTGCAGCCTCACTGTGAACCAGGTAAAACAATATGCAGGAATTATTTGGGGCTGGAACAAACTCGTGATTCCAAACATAGCGTGTATGTCTGCATAATATTCAGTCTATATCTAAATGTTCTCCACTACATGTTATGGGTTTAGCTGGGTCCCCCACTCCCCAGATTTATATATTGAAGTCCTAATCCTCAAGTCCCTCAGAATGTAACCTTCTTTGGAGATTGAGTCTTTACGGAGGTTATCAAGTCAAGAGGTCATTTATTGGTGTCCTTATAATTTAGTGTGTCTGGTGTCCTTATAAAACAGAGAAGTTTGTTCACAGACAGGGACACATAGAGGGCAGGTGAAGTGAGGAGACACAGAGGGAAGACAGCCATCGACAAGCCAAAAGAGAGTGACCGTAGATTTCTGCTGGTTAAGCTTCTAGTTGTGGTGCTTGGTTTATGGCAGCCCCAGAAAACTAGTACATCAGAGCAAATTCTCTTCCCCATGTGAGTTGGCTAGATTGTGGGTTTTCCATACCTCTCCTGCTCTTGTGTCTTTATTTTTAAATTGCTGGTCTTATTTGATGGCACATAGGACAGATGAATGCTGACTGTATTCATCATCTGTTGCCGCATAACAAATGAGCCCCAAACTGAGCAGTTCAAAAGCAAGGATCATTTATTTATCACTTATAATCTCATTATTATCCATTATTCTACAACATCTCACTGTTTCCATGGGCCAACAATCTGGGTGTATCTTAGCTGGGTCCTCTGACTGAGTCTCCCGTAGGCTGCAGTCAAAGTGTCAGAATGCAGTCTCCTGGCTCCGCGGGACGAGGGTCTGCATCCCTGCTTGTTCATGTGGCCTACAGCAGCGTTCAGCCTCTCTTTCCCAGCTTCTGTTTTTGTTGCTGGACATCAGCTGTCAGCCTGTCACTCCTTGGAGAACAACTTTGTTGTTTCCTCTCTTTTTAAGATTTTCTTTGGTGTTCTCAGACTTTAGTTGGACTTAACTAGGTGTGCATTTTTATTTGTGAAATTTCCTTGGGATTCCTGGGAACTCTTGAATTTATAGATTGATGTTTCTACCTATTTTGGGGAAAAAACTTCTCTTTTTATATTATTTTCTCTGCCCTTTTCTTTCCTTTTGGGATTCTGAGAAAATATATTATATCTTACCCAATCTCTACATTTCTCAACTTCTCTTTCATGTTCTGCATCAACTTGTTTTGTGGTATTTGCCCCATCTTTCGGTAACCCAACTCTCCAGCCACGTTCACTCTGCTGTTAAACTAATTTATTGAATTTTTCTGTTATTTTATTTTCCATTTCTCTTTTGTTCTTTTCAAGCCTACTGGGTCACTTTTTATAGTAGTATGTTATATTTTATTCCTTTAAACACAATAAGTGAGTAGCTTTAGATTCAGTGTCTGATCATTTCAATATCTGAAGCTTTTGCAAATCTGGTTTTCCTCTTTATTTTAATTCTGCCTCACAGTGTCTAGTTTCCTTGCAGTTTTGCTGGTTTTCTTTTACTTGTGAGATACGATTTTTCCTTGGAAATTATTTTGAAAATTCTCTAAGGCTTAAGGGGGAGATATGTTCACAGAGAGGAATTGCATGTATTCTGCCCAGTACTTGGGACCAGGGCTTGCTGCACAAAATGCTTGTAACCTTTTGTGGGATAAGTATGGAAATGGAGAGTGACATTCGGAAATTTTCATAGTAACTTGACATTGCGACAGCATCAATATCCTGTGTTCGTCTTTTTATTTCCATATCATGATTCCATATCATCCATATTATTGTGATTCATTTTTCTTGTATTTTTGTAAAAATATGAGCGTTCCTGTGGACTGGAAATGAAACAAAGAGCCCAGCTCTTCACCACAGGTCTTAGGGGTTCTTCTTGAGGTGAATCGATAGCTTGACTTTATTTCGGACTTCCGAGATGGTACGCATTTAGGTCGCAAATCCACATGAGTAGCAGTTTTTATGACAATTTTTCAGTATTTATTTGCTGATTCAGGAAATCTTTTTCTCAGGATTCAGGAAAATGTCTTTGTATTTCTTTTATGGTGCAGATTTGCTATGAGCCGATTTAGCCTCCAGTGTGCATGGAAGGTCACTTTGGAGATCCTAGATTTGAGGAAGAAGCGCCCTTTATTTGATTTCCCACCCTGAATGAGCCCTGTTTTTTTTTTTGTTGTTTGTTTGTTTGTTTTTGGGTTTTTTTTCCCCCCATTTACCTTGTGTACCTCATAGGAATAAAAACTAAAACTTGAATCACCCGGTTGACCAGAAGCCCTCGGGGAAAAATGGCATTAGTGATTGCTATCTCTTTTTAATTCTTGCCTTCACTTTGATTTTGGCCTCATACACATTAAAATGTGTGTGTGTGTGTGTGTGTGTGTGTGTGTGTGTATTTGTGTCCTTTTAACAAATGTAGAAAGAGGCTCAATGAGGTTAAGAAACTTAAGCAGGTTTTCATTTCAGGGTACAGAGTATGAATCCAAACTCGGTGTCCTGAGTTTCTTCTGGCATCATTCCCACTGCACTCAGTCATAGCAGGACTTTCCGGTTCCCCTAAGAGAGTGGCACCCGTGGGTAGCATGTTGCTCATCTGATATTTACTTCAGGTGCAGACATATAAAGTAATGTGAAACAGTACCACATATTGCCATGAGGTGTGGAAAAATGGGTACTTTCATATACTCCTGGTGATAATATGAGTGTTTATTGGCCTGTTGGATGTTAATGTCTACAAGTATGAAAATGTTAAACATACATACTCTTTGACCCAGCCATCCCATCTTGGAGCTCCATCCTCTAGAAATGAAGCTCAAGACGTAAAGACCAGTGCTCTGGGGGTAGGTACATAACCTTGTTCAAGCTCACAAGAAACTGGAAACAAAGTAACTGCCCTTTAGGAGTTGTTGAGTAAGTTAGAATATATTGGCAAGAATAATATGGCATATATAGCACGCAGCCATTTGGAAGAATAAATTTGAATGTATTAGTTGGTGTATGGGAAATTCTATGATGTATTATTGTTAACAGAAAAAAGCAAGAAGCAGAAAGGGATGCAATTTTCCATTTTTATAAAGGAATGACAGAATTCTGTGTGTGTGTTTATGTGATTGACTGTAAAGAGAAATATGGAAAGCTATGTTGTAGATTCTTCACCCGAGTTAGCAGGGAAGGCTGTGGCGGCACTGTGGGTAGTAGGGAGGAATGGTGGGGGTGGAGGATAGAAGAAGACTAGCCAGATAGCAGGCACAAGACACACACAAGAACAACTACTAAGACAGTGAGTTAGTATATAGGAGATGTTCACATTGGGGCATTATAGAAACTTACATGTGCACATATGTATGAAAAGGTTTTAAAGTAAATTGCCCAGAAAGGCATTCTTTAAGGTAACAGAAGTGTTAGAGTGGTTGGCTGGGGCTTGAGGAGAGAGATACAGAAGCTGTCTTTCATCTCATTGCCTTCCAGATGGTGGGAGTCAACAGGAGCTCTCTTTGAGCCTTGTCCGGCTGCCTTCTTCCTTCCAGCTCTTCATCCTTCCCTGCTAATAGCAGACTAAATCTCAAACGCACAACCTCTCTTTTAGGGAGTGCTGTGCACAGCCCTTAGAGTCCTGTTCAAGTGTTAGCCTTTGCCACATGTAGTCAGTATATTGGAGACCCCTGTGGAGGATGAAATGCTGCCTCCTGCCCCCGGTAAGCGTACACCAAGTGCAAGGTACCACGCAAATATGGGCTTGACGACCGAGTAATAGGGAACCCTTGCCTCCAACATGCTCCTTGATTTGTTTGGAGTTTACAAGATGCCCTTAGAATGGAACGTTAGTAACAAACGAGACAGACAAAACAGAATTTCCTTAAGAAGCTGAGTATCAGTGTATTCCCCCCCACCTTTTGAAAAAGAAGAAGGTGGATTCTTTCCCATCATTCTCTAATGCGGTGGCGCTGACCGTGGTTGAAAGCAGTTTTCGTTGTGTCATCACGTGTCTTCCTCTGTGTGCCAAGTTGCTCACTTAGCTCAAAATAGTGTGGAGGCAGGCACAGGCTACAGACTGTCTCTGTGCCGTCCGAGGGCAGTGAACATGCCTGCTCTAATCCAGAGAATGACGACAAGTCACTGCTTGACTTCTTTTGTAATTTCTGCTTCCATTTGTAGAATCTTCAAAAACCTCTAACCCCCCCCAAACAGTACCTCCCCTCTAAGCCCCTAAACCAAAAACAAAACAAAAACAACAACAACAAAAAACACAACACAACGCCCCAAAGCTTACAAATGGCTGGGAAGTGTTAAGAGCTGGAGTGACTTCAGGGACATCAGTGTCACGTTTCTTATCCTTTCAGAGTGAAGGGACCTGCATTAAGATTGGGATTTCCAGGGCGATAGCTACAGGAACTTTAGGGTTTGTTCACACACACACACACACACACACACACACACACACACACACAGCTCTTCCCTTGGGCCACAGCAGGATGTCTTCAGGATCTTTGTGTTATTATGTGGGGACCCTGATCTAATCCAGCATTTTCAGTTCCAGATGAGGCATGTGAGTATAAGAAGAGGAAGTGATCTGACTAAGCCCACAGTGACTTAGGAGACAGATTAGGGAATTACTTGCACACTTAAAAAAAAAAAAAAAAGTATGGTAGCCAGCAGCTCCATGGGCTACTGAGTACTTGAAAAAGAGTCAGTCTGAATTGAGATATGACCTAAGTGTAAAATACATGGATTTTAAAGACCCACTATAAAGGAAACATAAAATATCTCGTCACTATGTTTTTGTATTAATTACATGTTGAAATGATGATATTTTGGATATGTTGGGTTAAGTAAAGTATATTAAAATTAGTTTAGCTTGTTTCTTTTTTTTAGGATTTATTTATTTATTTGAGAGAGAACAGGTGCATGGGCATGCGAGACCGAGTGTGGGTGTGGGTGTGTGTGTGTGCATGTGGGCACGCACACACACACACACACACACAGTGGGGGAGGGCGGAGGGAGAGGGAGAGAGACTCTCAGGCAGACTCTGCACTAAGTACAGAGCTGGAAGCCGGGCTTGATCTCACAACTCTGAGATCATGACGTGAGCCAAAACCAAGAGTTGAACACTTAACCGACTGCACCACCCAGGTTCCCCAAATTTATTTCTCTTTTAAATGTGATTACTGGAAAATTTAAAATCACATATGTTGCTCCCATTATATTTCTGTCAGGGAGCGTGCTTTAAACAGTACTGGTTCTCCTCTACTGTGTTCCTACCCGAAGAACCGTCCTATGCCATTCGTTCATTCATTCATTAGCAGAAGTTACTTTCTGTGTGCGAGTTTGTAATGTTTCGGTGGTTTGTTTTCAATCCCCATTATGTAGGAAAGTACCGAAATAATTTTTAAGCACTGAAGAAATTGTCTTAAGCAAGTCAGAGGTTTAAGAAAATGGTTTACTCCATCAACAGATGGGCGTTCCAGGCCCAGCAGCCCTGCCCTGAGGAGCTTCCGAAGGGGAAGCAGGCACGGCCAGCTGCTGTGTGTTGGGAGGCCCAGACACTGCACACAAGCACTCAGCATAGACCAGACCTCATGTTTGTTGATTTTTGGGTGCTCCAGCTCTCTCTGGCTGTCTGCGTCTCATTCCGGGTGTCTGTGCCCTGAGACACGCTATCAGGCCCTCATCATGTGTTTTCTAATTCTCTAGGTCCTCCTCCCCCAGGCCCCACCCCACCCCCTGGGCTCTCCCACCTCTGTGGCCGTGGGCTGTAGGCACAGGTGTCCCAGACCTCCATGCCGACACGTGTCTGCCCTTTTTACCCTGCTTTTCCTTTTTCCCAGATTTTCCAGACAACTCTTTCCCCAGATCTGTTCCCATTTATTCCCCTGGCAAATTCAGGCTACCCTCAAATCTTAGGTCAGGCACCAGTGCCTCGACTTCACAGACGGGCTTTGGGTCAGGGACATCTCTGCAAACTTCACTCCTCGAAGTATGCTCCGCGGAATACCAGCAGCAGCATCACCGTGGAGTGTCATAGAAATGCAGGCTCTGCAGCCCCAGGGCAGACCTTCTGAATCAAATCTCCATTGGAACAGGATACTCAGGTCTTTCGGTTGCAGTTCAGTTGAAGTTTGAGCAGCAGTGCCCTAAAGCACCAGCTGCACACTTAATTGTAACACATACTGTGTTGTAACTCTTTGTGGAATCATCAGCATCCTTGACCAGGTTACAGTCTGAGGTTAGAGCCTATCTGCTTTATCAGTGCATTCACAGTGCCTGGGAACTTGGTTGTTATTTAACACATGTGCCTAATGGGACAAAACAACATGGTTTCCAGCAGAAAGACCTTGGCCTAGATACATATTTTGAAGTCAAATGTGCATGCAATGGAAGTATGCTTTTGCATGTAGCTGGTATTGACCAGGGAAATTGTGGACCGCAACAGGAAAAGAGTTCTGATCATAAACGATGTTGACATTGAGGAAGAAGGTGGTACTGGGACAAAAAGAAGGGGCTGCTAGTGCAGTAGATGGAACAGGGATCAAAAAGATTGAAGACCAGCCACAGTGACAGTAAGGAGAAATGCTCAAGAAGGAAAGGATGCTCAATAATAGGAAAAGGCGGGCACCTGGGTGGCTCAGTGGGTTAAAGCCTCTGCCTTCGGCTCAGGTCATGATCTCAGGGTCCTGGGATCAGACCCACGTTGGGCTTTCTGCTCAATGGAGAGCCTGCTCCCTCCTCTCTCTCTGCCTGCTTCTCTCCCTACCTGTGATCTAGCTCTCTGTCAAATAAATGAATAAAATCTTTTTTAAAAATAATAGGAAAAGGCTCAGATCAGTGACATTCAATGATGCTTAAAGTTTTGAGTTTGCAGTGAATTGAATGGCCTCAGACAACGGGGCTTTCATTGTAGTTGCACGTGAGGAAGAATGCTTGTTCTGAGTCAGAAAGTGAATAGTGGGTGATGCCATGGAAGGCATAAGGAATTAGAATACTAAGTTTGAAGAGCAGTGGAAGGTCTAGGCAAGGATTTTGTTAGAAAGCAGAAATACATGTCTTCTTTATTGAATTATAAGTCCTTTACATCTGTGCCCATGCCTTAATGGTCTTTATTTCTTCAAGATGCCTCTTTGGAAACCCATTATCTATAGGAACCCACTGTCTGTGTTTTAAGCTGTAATGGATTGAATGAAAGATCCAGGGAGCCAAGATAAATAGGATTATAGAAAAGAAGTCCAAAAACAAGCGAGCAGTTACATGACTCCTTCAAGATGAGGTAAGAGAGCATTTCAGGGAGATACATCCTCTGCCTACCTGGGGCGCAGACACTGGCAAAGCCAACAAGGCATCTGCCTCCGGCACCCCCTTCCATTTGGTACCCCAAGCATGGTCTCACCCCACCAAGACTCTGTGAAGTCCAGCTTCCTGAAATGGTTTGCGTGGAGGTCCCTGGGTTGCATATCATCTGGGACAGTTGACATTTTGCAAATGTTTCAGAAATGTAGCTCTTTCCTCATTAGTATTCTACATTGTCTTAGTTCCAAACCGCATATTTATTTCATGCTATCTCATTTTTTTATCACGAGAAGATAAATTTTATGACTGAGAACTTTTTCCAGAAGAAATTAACTACAGAAATAAGCAGAAATTTTTAGTATATCTGCATCAGGGAAAAAGGCCATGCTATCTCCAATTAACTAACGATGAGCTTCTTTTGTTAAGGCCTGTAATGAGTAATTTAGAGCTTTTAGTCTATCTTGGGAGGATAAAATGTTCCATGATGTGCAGAGTAGGCTTGCTTCTAAGAGACAAATTTAGAAAACTGTTCAATTTCATGATAAAGGCTCTGTTTATACTAGGGGGAAAAAGTTGAATATTTGGAAAATGTGTGCAGCACTGAGACGGAGTTTCTTCAGTTGTGTTACATGCTTCATTTTTCTCTAAACCCCAATTTAGCTGTGATTACTATAAAAACAAACCAGGTTACAAAGGTTTTCAGGGAGTTTCAAAATCTGAAGGGAAATATTATACTATTTCTGGCAAATGGAGGCATGACCACACTTCTTTGATCATGAGGAGAGACATAAATCTTAGAAACGTGTTTTTAGGGGTACCTGGGTGACTCAGTCATTAAGTGTCTATCTTCAGCTCAGGTCATGATCCCAGAGTCTCAGGATCAAGCTCCGCATCGGGCTCCCTGCTCGGCGGGAAGCCTGCTTCTCCCTCTCTCACTCCCCCTGCTTGTGTTCCCTTTCTAGCTGTGTTTCTCTCTGTCAAATAAATAAATACAATCTTAAAAAAAAACGGTGTTTTTAGCAATTTTCAAGAACATACTTCCCTGAAAAACATGAATAACAAAATTCCTGTTAAGGTAAGAAGTTCATAATGATTTTTTTTTCATCCTTCAAAAAGTGTGGCCTTAAGGCCAATGTGGTCACATGGCTTGAAAGTACTTTAAGAAACTTAAGTTCTCATCTCTCTTCTGTTTAAATATTTGATGGGCACCTGGGTGGCTCAGTTGGTTGGGCAACTGCCTTCGGCTCAGGTCATGATCCCGGAGACCCAGGATCGAGTCCCACATCGGGCTCCCTGGCTCGGCAGGAAGCCCGCTTCTCCCTCTCTCGCTCCCCCGGCTTGTGTTCCCTCTTTGGCTGTGTTTCTCTCTGTCAAATAAATAAAATCTTTAAAAAAAAAATATTTGAAAGTGTTCCTTTACAATCTAGCCATACCTTTTAAATTTGTATCATTACAATGTTATTCTTGATCACTATTCTATAGTCTATGTAAAGAAATGGAGGATTCTTAAAATTTTGCAATTATTAGTTTATTCATATTGCAGCAATGAAGAAGCTGTACAAAAATGTACATGAGGCCAAGAGATTGCTGGGGGGGGCATTTGAAAGAGAGATTAGATAGGAAAATTATAGATTCACAGAGAAAATTAGCTGTAACCATGAGCATTCTCCCGATGGATCCAGCTTTCTGAGGAGATCATAAACATCCCGAGCAAAAGGGATGGGAAAAGAGAAGCAGGGTGAAGAGAGAGTGTGGGGGCTCCATCAGGGAGTGGGAGGTCCCATCAGCAAACATAAGTTTGGCCACATGTTCCTGACCGGACAAAACAGAAGTCATGGTCACCGACTTTCGACTTCAGCAACCTTTAGCACAGGCATCAAATGTCAGAGAACAAATGTGCAGTTTAATTTGCTTGTGGTAATTTCCATCTCCCCTATTCTGAATGGAGTGAAAAGGCTCACTTATCAAGATAGTAAATAATGTAATAGTGGCAATAGTCTCGTAGTGATACTGTTAGCCAAGAGAGGAAGAGAGGACTATGGTTAATGGAAGAGGTGAGTCTCTGCAGGAAAGACATATAGGTGGAGAGAAAAATGGGAGGAAATTCATATAAATGGGTGATGTAGGGAGAGATTATGAGTGACTGGGAGCAAGCCTGTAGCATCGAGGCAAGTCGCGATGGCTGAGGGAGCAGCATGGGAAGCTGGGAAATCTGTACTGCTGTCCTCCATGAGATAAGGAGGTAAGGGGTCTCCTGGGGACAACGTGAGTAGCTGCAAAGTAAACCCTGTCAGTAGACATCACGACTCAGTAGATCCCGGGCTGCCTCTCATTAATCCCTGTAACATCAGTTTCTACTTCCTAGTAAAATCTAGATTCCTTCCAGTGGCTCGCCACGTCCGCCATATTCTGGCCCATTGTGGTTGGCAGACTTTAACCACGGCCCCTGATGATCCCCACTTCCTGATAGTCATAGCCTCGTGGCATCCTGACCTCTGGAGCATGGGCTGAGACACCACCCAAAAAATTAGAATACAGCAAAGGTGGTGGGATGTCACATCTCTGGTTGGGTTACAGAGGACTTGGACTCTGTCTCATTGGAGGGACCTCCCTTGCTGGCCTAGAGAGAGGAAGCCACCCTGCTGGAGAGGTCTGTGTGATGAGGGACCCAGATGGCCTTGCATGAATAGCAGCCAGGAACTGGGGTCCAGATCCACAGTCCTAAGGGGATGGATCCTACCCACAGCCTCGTGCAGGTTCTTCCCTGGTTAAGCCATCAGATGACGTCACAGCCCTTGAGACACTGTGAATCAGAGGATGCAGTTAAGCCATGCTCTGACTCCTCACCCACACAAACTGAGCTTTTAAATGTAAGTTGTTTTAAGTCACTAAAGATTATGTAATGTATTACATAGCAATAGATAATATAATTTTATTTGTGGTCAGTTTTTCTCGTAATCCTACTAGAATGTAAACTGTAAAAAAAAAAAAAAAAAGACAGAGAGACAGAGACAGAGCTTTTTGTCTGTTTTTCCCCGACTAGTACATTTATCGACCCTATAATCATGCCTGACACAGTATTTGTACAATGTACTTACTGAACGAATCAACATGTATTCAGGAATAACACACTTTAGCCGTATACTTTATAAATAAGCTAAAAATATTCACCCTTTGGGAGATTTTTCTTTATTACAATGTATATATATACAGTGCTATTTAAACACTTAAATATAGGCATATAGATGCATGTAACACACACATACACACACATTGTGTATCACAAATACATGCATATAAATTGGATGTGAATACAAACCTTTCACTTCACACACGAAAGGACAAGTGCAGCAGAGGCATTATTCAGGAACTCATTTAGCATTTCACTTCTCGTTTTTCTGTTTCACATCATTATGGCCTGTGTTTCCAGAGAGGAGCTATGTCGATGGAAGCCCGATTAGTGGATGTGGAAACTACTTTCCCTTCAAATGCAGTGCCTTCAAAACACAGGCTGTCCATTGTGGTGTTTAAATGCCTTTCCATGAAATAGATCTCTGTGGCATTTCTCCTCTCGTTCATCATCTTCAGCTGCAGAATTTCTGTTTCTTCTTAGGATTTCTCATTTTATTCATGTATTGTGTCCCTGATTTCATTGAATTTCCTGTGCTTTCTTGTAGCTCACTGCGCTTCCTTACAACTGTTTTGAGTTCTTTTTTTTTTTTAAAGATTTTATTTATTTGACAGAGAGAAACACAGCCAGAGAGGGAACACAAGCAGGGGGAGTGAGAGAGGGAGAAGCAGGCTTCCCGTTGAGCAGGGAGCCCGATGTGGGACTCGATCCCGGGTCTCCGGGATCATGACCCGAGCCGAATCACAGACCTCCATTTCTTTGGGTCTGTTACTGGAAAATTATTGTGTGCTTTGGTAGTGTAATTGTTCCCTTGATCTTTCATGTTCTTCAAACTGTTGCATGGCTGCCTTAACATCTGAAGAAGCGGTCACCTCCACCAGTCTTTACTGACTGACTGGCTTTAGGGGACCAATCACTGCTAGAGATGCTCAGGCTTTCTCAGACCTTCTGTATGGCTATGCCTACTCCACCCTTCCTTTCCTAACGGGGAATTAGACCGGATGCCTTCTCTTAAGCCCGCAAAGGCAGGCTGGGTGCCGATAGCCTGGTTTAGCTCCCGGGTGGTGCTGAATGTTCAAGTTCGCGTGCTGTCCTTCAGTCCCACAGAGTTGGGCCAGCTTTCGGTGTGCCCTTATGAGCCTTCCCCAAAGTCTCACCCTGGCCACCATCAGGGTGCACACAGGGAGCTACCGTGATGTGGGTGTGTGGGGGAGGTGTACAGAGCATTTGGGGTACCCATGGGCCAGCTGGGGAGAGTGATGCATGAGGTGCCCCCAGTGGCTCATTTGCAGACTTTCTGATAGTGTTTCTGAAGTGGTTAATAGGGTCTATATCCCTTCGATGCCTTTTGGAAGCCCCAGCACGCCCCCTCCGTACCTGCCAGGGGGGATAGTGTGAGCGCAGGAGCCCTGGCTGCTGTTCTATCATCTGCTCCCTGACCCCCACTCGTGCAGCTCATCTCAGTACCTTGGCTGGGGCCAGAAAGAAACAGGCCTCTTTGGCAATGTCCTGCCTGGCTGAGGAAGCAGGGTGCTCACTCACATGCTCTCACTTCCCCCTGGGAGAGACCACAGGCCAAGGAGGGCTCCTTTGGCACACTGAGCTCTGCCGCCCTAAGCGATGGCATGGGTAAAATCAAACTGTCCCCATTACCCTCTTCATTTTCATTGTCTGATCTTGAATTTTTTTATTTTTCCTTCAGTGGTGCTCTGGAACCTCTCCGCTGGACTCCCAGACTTCTAAAGGTACTCTCATCCGAAAGATTGTCAGAGTCACTCCTTCAGGCAAGGTGGCAGGAGAGTCCTATCCTCCCATTTTGCTGACACCGTTCTCTCTTGTTTTTCTTATCTGCATTTATGAATTTAGATTCTGGTTTTCTATTGACTATTTACACCTGATTTTAGGATGTTTGGGCCAAGGTCTTCTCTTTTCATGTCCTAACCAGGAATCGGCAGATTTTTTTTTTTTTTTCTGTAAAAGGCCAGTTAGTACGTATTTTCAACTTTGTGGGTCATACGGTTTCTGTCCTAATTACTTCATTGAAACATGAAGGCAGCCACATCTGTAAGATGTGAGCTCATGGGTGTGGTTGTGTTCCAGTAACACTTTCTTTACAAAAGGAACTGATGGACTCAATTTGGCCCACTGGCCATGGTCTGCTGACCCCTACCTAAATTTCTGGCATGTTCCCTGGCCTGGTGAGCTTGCTGCCCAACCACTTAGGTAGAAGGATGTGTATAAAAGAGCATTATAGTTCTCTGTTTTGGATTGTGATAATTTACCAGGGAGATTCCTGGGGAAGTATAAGCTATAGACTTGTTGTGGTTCCCATCATACCTTATGACTTCATGGCTTTAAGGCTCTCTGTGCCTTCATTAATCCCTCAGTGTGCACACATTGATGGTAATATTGTTAATCATGGACAGTTTTTCTAGTGTTTTCTGGTGAAGGCATTAGGCAGGAACCAAAGGGAATAGGTTTGAAGCTGCCTATGCAGTCTTCTAGGAATAAAAATTCAGGGTTGAACAGAAAATGAAGGAACCAGTGCATCTGGTGTTTGAAAGGACAGATCCTGTTGCGTTGATGTTCAAATCCCCCATCGTAGCTCTGGCTATCTCTTCCGAAGATCATTGATCAAAGCTGTTGGAGGGAAAATCCTGTTGTTTCTCTTTCCTTTGTGTTTTGTTAATTTCATAGTTTTGGGTCTTGCCCTGGACTATCCTTAATTAATATTTGCCTAGTTGCACAGGATTTCATGTCTTATTCCTCTGTGAGGCTTATTTGAAATGACTCCAGACATTCTGTGACCATCAGCCAATTTTTCTTTTCAACTAGATAACCTGGAATTGTTTTCAAGCTGTACAGCAGGTCAGCTTCCAATTTCTGGCTGTCTCTGGAAGTCTTAATTATTCATTGTCATTTGTGGAATTTGTAGCACGATCTTTAATTTTCTTTCCATTATGATGACATGTTAGATGACTTCTGGGTAAGCTTTTCCAAATAAGTGGATAATTTTCTCCGATTGTGGAGTCACAAACAGAGTATGGAAACTGTATTTGTGTGTTGGAAATCTGGCTGTGCAGTTAGAGGGCTGTGTTTGAATTCATAGCTCTGCCCTCACACTGTGATCTTGGCCCCATTGCCTAATCCCTCAGAAGATAAAAATCATGCATGGAAAAATATGGGACCAATAACTCCTTCCTTTGGGGATAACTTTAAGAGTAGGAACTGATGTAAATAAAGCTACTCACACAGTGCATTGCACAGAATACTTCCTCAATCAGTGGAAAGTAGTATTAAAATAAGAAAATATGAATGGGACTATAATAAGAAAACATACGTTGTACTACTGGGGGAGTGCTGAAAATGCTTGATATAGCTAAACAAAAATGGTGCAGTGTGGTCACTAAATGACGAATTACGTGGAGGGATCCTGGGTAGCTCATTTGATTAAGCATCTGACTCTTGATTTCGGCTCAGGTTGTGATTTCAGAGTCCTGGGATCGAGCTCAGCGTCAGGCTCCATGTTCAGCCAGGATTTTGCTTGAGATTCTCTCTCCCTCTTTCTCTGTTCCTCCTCTCACTTGCACACACACACTCTCTCTCAAGCAAATAAATAAATATTCCCCAAAAAAGTATGACATAGAAAGCAACTTTTTAGTTTATGCTAATGAGACAGAGCGGAGCATAAGGTAGAAGAATGTAAACAGCTATAATTGTCCATCATTTCTAATTTGCATTAACCAGTCATCATTTGTCTTTTCAGTAGGTTTGTGCTACTAATAACAGTAACAAACTTGATTACCTCAGTTCCATTCTGTGCTCAACTTTGGCTAAGTCCCAAGGAGGAGAGCTCTTGCTGCAAGCGGGACAGAGGGGGCCATTCCTGCTGGAATACCCATCTGTCATGAATAGTTCGCCTTTGAGCACATGAAAAGCAGGTCCTTTTCCCTGAACACGTGAGGGCACCTTGCATTGCATTAAGGTGAGTACACAACAGCAGTTATGGGGAAAATTACCTAACTTCCTTGTGTTTTCATTTTGTCGTGTGACAACAAGAAAGTGTGGTGCTTAGGGCCTCAGAAATCTGTTGTCAGCTCTACTGCTCTGTAATTCAAGGCATTTCTACTGCTAGAATCAGAAGCATTGCATCTTTCTCCCCAAATGCCCATTTCAAGACTCCGACCAAAATTTCATCCTTGCTGAGGCAAGGCCTAGAATATTTGACCTGTTTACCCGTCTCCCTGCTGTTATTTCAGCCCATAGCTGCAATCATTCAGACAGTGCACATTCATCACAAATATTCATTGACTAAAGTCATGCTAGAGTTAATTTCCCAACCATTTGAGATGGTTGAAAATACTGTAGGCTAGGGTGCATTCATTAAGTACTGTAATTGCATTTAGATCAGTCACAATTTGTCTTTCCCCCTATATTCAATAGAAAACACTCTGCTCTCCTTCCTTGTGCCTTCTTTAGGGTCTTGGTCTGGCAGCTGCAGAATCCGTATGGCAGCAAGTTTCTGATCCTGCAGCTGCCGGCTGCGTGCTTCCCAAAGCTCTGGACTGTGAACTCTATCCAGAATCTTTGTTGTCTCCATAGCAACCGGGACAGCCACCGGGCCTGGGTTTCGGAAAGTGAGAGAGTGGATATGGACACTGTATAACAGAACTGTGTGTTCTGAAAACATACATTCTTTTTTTTTTTTTAAGATTTTATTTATTTAGGGACACCTGGGTGGTGCAGTCAGTTGGATGGCTGACTCTTGGTTTCAGCTGAGATAATGATCTCATTGTGGTGAGATGGAGCCCGAGGGGGATTCACGCCCAGTGCGGAGTCTGTTCCTCCTGCTTGTGCTCCCTCTCCTCTCTCTCTCTCTCTCTCTCTCTCTCTCTCTCTCTCTGTCAAATGAATACAATCTTTTTTAATAAATAAAATCTTATTTGAGGGACAGAGGAATAGAGAGCATACCTACAGGGGGAGGGGCAGCAGGGGAGGGAAAGAAAAAAATCTGAGGCAGACTCCCAGATGAGCGCAGAGCCTAAGGTGGTACTTGATCAGTCCACTCTGAGATCACGTGTGCCAAAACCAAGAGTTGGGGCGCCTGGGTGGCTCAGTTGTTAAACATCTGCCTTCAGCTCAGGTCATGATCCCGGAGTCCTGGAATCGAGCCCTGCATCTGGCTCCCTGCTGGGCGGGAAGCCTGCTTCTTCTTCTCTCACTCCTCCTGCTTGTGTTCCCTCTCTCGCTGTGTTTCTCTCTGTCAAATAAATAAATAAATCTTCTAAGAAGACAAAAACAAAAACAAAAAACAAGAGTTCGATGCTCAACCAACTGAGCCACCCAGGCACTCCCGAAAACATTTATTCTGAATTCTTGAAAATCACATTAAATATTTAGCAATCAAGAGGACTTGGTTTTTAGAGACAGTCAAGGAATCAGTTAATAAATGGGATATTTCCATTCTCCCAAGAATTTATTTTTAGTATAAGGCACGTTGAACACGAGCAAAGTACACGTGTGAATTTTGTCCCGTTCTGTTCTTCTCACTCCCTAGTGTTTAAAGATGGGCCCTTTAGTTGTGGAAAATAAAGAATTTTCCACCCACTTCTCTGTGATTGTTGCGAATGATCTTTTGAAGGCTGCTGAAGCCTTTCTGCCTATCAGTGTTAATGCTTTTTTTCTGCATTCTGACTATGGTTTGTGCTGTTATGGAACTTTCTATCTATTCCTAACCTTTGGATTATAAACAGTCAAAATACTGACGTTTTCATACCCATTTTTCAGACAGTTTTGTACCAAGTAGACACTATTTAATAGTTAGGATATTTCATATTTTGAGGAAGAGCTCCAGAATTCTGATACAAGTGTTTATGCCATGAGACTCGGTTGGCATCGTACTGACATTTCCTGGATGTGTCCCGTGTGCCGGGCTCTGCTAAGGCCACCGGCTGGTAATCTCCTAACCCTACGGCCCTGTGAACTAGACAGAGCCGATTGTCAGCTGATGTCTCTTGGTGTGGCTCACTGTGGTCTACGGCCAATGGGAGTTGTAGCTTTCATTGCTTGGTACTCAAACCAGGCTGGCAGTTAAATACTTTCAATATCACACTTGGACAAAGTTATTACTGTCCCTCTCTTTTAGAACTGAAAGAAACATGCAAATTTCTAGAAAATACTTTTGTAAAAAAGTATCTTTTTGTAAAAAAGTATCTTTTCATAAACGACCAAACTATTTAGATTCACTTTTTAAATTCAGTTAGCTGTGCTGTTTCAGTATACATTTTTTGAGAGCCATATTGCATAAAGAAATTATGTAACTTTTACTTCTATTCCCAACATTTAAAGACAAAGGTGTTTCTGTGTTTTCACATGAATACAACCCACAGACTGTCTGCTGGAAAATATATGTGTTTTTCTCTTTTCTCTTCATTATCGTGTGTGGTTACATTTAGAAGCAATTTAAGAAGATTGGTGACAAGACAAGTGAGCATGATTCTTTGCTATTGATCAGCTGTCCACGTGAGGATGTGCTGTAATAGTGACAGACAGGTAATCCATACATTCAGACTCCTGGAATGTATTCTGTTCTCCAAAGAAATTGGGCCAAGATGTTTGCCACCAGCCCATTTGCTGAAAGGCTGAAATGCAAGCTGATGAGTATAGTTAGAGAACATAAATTGATCCTCCGATTTAAAGGAAGAATGGACTGAGTTGTCTCATTGAGAACATATGCGTTGTGCTTCCATTTATAATTTTAGATTTTGGTTTGATCATTTTATTTTAAAAATACAATAGGACTTGGAGAGTTCTTGTGAGCCACTTTCTCCCTGCCTGCCTGACAAGTGGATAAAAATATGTAATAAATCCAATTGCTCTGAGACAGAAAAGAATGTGCAAATCATTAGTATTTTTAGAAAATCATTATACTTTAAACTCCTCACATGCCTTTGTCAAGTGAGTACAATTCACAGGCATTGTTAAAGCAATTTAAACACAGCAGTTTTTGGTGGAACTATATTTAAGATGGAATCTATAAAAAGTGTCCAACGTGGCTAGTTACTTGCTCTCAGATTATAAAACTAGGGTTTATATGTTAACCATAAAATTACCCTAAAACCTTTAATACTCACTTTCAGACCTTCAGCATAGTCTTGCCATGTATGGTTGTCATATACCGTCTATACAGATCCTTTTCCTTTCGGCCATTTCTCATCCTAAAGAGTGGGAAATGCTCCCTGGCATTTGACTCTGGAAATGAACAATTCAGAAAACTCGAGGGACAAACTCATTTAGAAATAAAATATTCATTTGTGTTTTTATTGCTCATTACCTTAAGCTGTTCCCTTTCATGCATAATGTTAACATGATAATTAGTGACTGGAGTTAGCCTTTCTTATAAAGAGGAAGAAAAAAGTAAATTTGTGGTGAGGTTTAGCACCAAAGGAGATATCTGTTCTTCACCCTCCTACATTTACTGACTCCCTCACGTGGGAAGAAATGGAGGAATTGAAGGATACACTTTGGGGAAAAAAGCAATTGCTGAAATGTGTAGATGTAGACTTATTTGCATATATATTTTGTTTTGGAATGGGACTGTCAGGAAATCATAGGCGCTGTAAGTGACCTACAGAGAGTGTTTCTTTTGTGCAATACCAAGCACACCTAGAGGAAGTGGGTGTTAATAGGCAACATGAGGAAAGTGAAGTGTGTTGAAGGATAGGAGTGCATCACAGATGGGTAAAAGTAGGTACATAGGGAAACATAGTTAGTAGCAGATTGAGGCCCTGAGTAACGACATTAGAAAGCACAGTCCAGAACGTTCAGTCATAAGGGGACTGAACAGAGACACAAGCTGGTCTTCCCTGCTTTGGTCACTGGGAAGCCAGGTCTATCAGAAGGAGAACAGTGAGGGAGGTAAAGCCTGTTCAGCACTCGACTGCTCTCGGTCCATCTTCAGTAAGTCCGGGATAATGTGCTTAAGGGCTATTACATGTTCAAGTCTGTGCATTTCTGTTTTGGTTGTCCAAAAACGTATTTTGACTTTTCTACTGACAACAGAGAATTCTCTCAGGTTTTTTTTTTTAATTGTCACAAGAATACTTAACATAAGACCTACCCTCAACACATTATAAGTGCACATGCAGTATTGTTAACTATAGGCACAATGTGGTAAGGCAGATCTCTACAACTTGCTCATTTTATAGAACCAAAACACTGTGTCCATTGAAGAACAGCTCTCATTTTCCTTCTGCACCTGACAGCCCCCATTCTATTCACTGCTTCTATGCGTTTGATTACCCTAGGTACCTCTTATTTACGCAGTCATGTAATATTTGTACTTTTGTGAATGGTTTATTTCATGTAGCATAATGTCCTCCAGGTTTATCCATGTTGTTACAAATGTTACAAAATTCTTTTTTAGAGGCTGAATAATATTCAGTTATATGTGTATCTCACATTTTCTTTCTCTAAAAATAAATTTATTTATTTATTTGTTTGTTTGTTTATTTATTTATTTATTTATGTGTTTGACATTGAGAGAGACGCAGAGTACAAGCAGGGAGAACATCAGGCATAGGGAGAGGGAGAAGCAGGCTCCCTGCTAAGCAAGGAGTCCAACATGGGTCTTGATCCCAGGACCCTGAGATGGGTCAAAGGCAGATGCTTAACTGACTGAGCCACCCAGGTACCCCTATATCACATTTTCTTTACCCATACATCTACTGGTGGGCGTTTAGATCATTTCTGTATCTTGCCTTCTGCATCATGTTGCAGTGAATACGAGTGTATAGATATCTCTTTGATAACTGGATTTCAGTTCTTTGGATTTATACCCAGAAGTGGGTTTTTAGATATAGACTCAGAGCAGGATGGCTAGGTTGTATGGCAGTTCTTTGTAAAAAATTTAAAATCACTTTCATACTGTTTTCCCCTGTAGCTGTAGCATTTCACATTTCCATACACAGGGTACAGGATTCCTGTTTATCTGCATCTTTGCCAACACTTGTTATCTTTTTTTTTTTATAGTTACTAAAAAAATTTTTTTCCAGTGTTCCAAGATTCATTCCCCATTCCCCACACCCAGTGCTCCACGCTTTAGGTGTCCCCAGTACCCACCACCAGGTTCTCCCATCCCTCCATCCCCCTCCCTCCAAGTCCCTCAGTTTGTTTCTGTGTCCAAAGTCTCTGTTGTTTCATTTCCCTCCCTAGATTACCCTAGTTCCCATTTACTTTCCTTCTCCCACTGACCTCCAGTTTACCCCTCATGCACCGCAAGTAAGTGAAACCATGCGATACTTGACTTTCTCTTCTTGGCTTATTTCACTCAGCATAATCTCTTCCAGTCCAGTCCATGCTGCTACAAAAGTTGGGTATTCATCCTTTCTGATGGAGGCATAGTATTCCATTGTATATATGTACCACATCTTCTTTATCCATTCATCTGTTGACGGGCAGCTTGGCTCTTTCCACAGTTTGGCGATTGTGGCCATTGCTGCGATGAACATTGGGGTGCATGTGGCCCTTCTTTCACTACATCTGTATCTTTGGGGTAAATGCCCAGTAGTGCAATTGCAGGGTCATAGGGTAGCTCTTTTTTTTTTTTAAGTTTTTAATATTTTATTTATTTATTTGACAGAGAGAAACACAGCTAGAGAGGAAACACTAGCAGGGAGAGTGAGAGAGGGAGAAGCAGGCCTCCTGCAGAGCAGGGAGCCTGATGCGGGGCTCGATCCCTGGACTCCGGGATCATGACCTGAGCCGAAGGCAGTTGCTTAACCAATGGAGCCACCCAGGTGCCCCTCTATCTTTAATTTTTAAAGGAATCTCCACACCGTTTTCCAAAGCGGCTGCACCAGTTTACATTCCCACCAACAGTGTAAGAGGGTTCCCCTTTCTCCGCAGCCTCTCCAACACTTGTTGTTTTCTGTCTTGTTAATTTTGGCCATTCTGACTGGTGTAAGGTGGTATCTCAGTGCGGTTTTGATTTGAATTTCCCTGATAGCTAGTGACGCTGAACATTTTTTCATGTGTCTGTTAGCCGTTTGTATATCTTCTATGGAGAAGTGCCTCTTCATGTCTCTTGCCCATTTTTTGATGTGTTCATCTTCTTTTT
>PITA01002634.1:85455-156761 GCA_004023965.1 Spilogale gracilis | reverse complement strand
TATGTTAGGTTATAAAGGTGTAGAAAGGATCTTAGAGGTCAGCCAGTGTAATTTTTTATTTTAACCCATGAGAAAGCTGAGGCTCCAAATAGTACAATCACTTGCCCACAATGTATGGGAACTAACTCATCCCCACCATGCTCATGCTTTCTTCTATACTGAATGTATCTTCACCAGCTACCTTTGATCTTTTTGAGAACGAAGCAGGGCATAATTTATTGTCAAGAAGAAGAGTCAAGTCTAGTACTAAGGTCTTCTAGATTTTTTTGATTGAAATATTTTTTATTTTATTCCATATTACTGTCTTCATTAACACTGTATCCTTATTCTACCTCTCTGAAAAACTACACTGTAAATTTCTTAGGGTTTTTTTTGTTTTGTTTTGTTTTTTGTTGTTTTTGTTTTTTGTTTTTTGTGTTTTTTGTGGTGGGGGGAATGTAATCAACGTATGCCAGTACTGATTTGATTACAACTTATTATAATATCCACAATACCAATTTTAGTCTTTATCTATTCTAATCATATTTAAATTAGTCTCTATAAGGACTTTAGACTAATTTATTTCATTTTGAGTGTCACACAAGCCTTAGATTTTAGGCAAAATTTTCTTGTTTGTACAAGTGAATTTTAGAAGAGAAAATGTGGATTTTAAAGTGAGAGGTTTTGCATAAAAATAAAATATGTATTGGTCTCATCAGTAGTGAATTTGCAGCCATAAAACTGACAACATTGACAGTTACTTAGATCTGGGAAATGTACAGAAAATACAGGCAATTGGTTCTGATTTAATCATTAACAACTACAAAAGTTGTAAATAATACAAATCTGTGGTACAGCAACCATAATTCTCTGATAATTATTTCTAATTGAAACTATACAGAATCCAAGTTTATAGGAAATTAAAAGATATTTCTGCCTGGCTTCACTGAAAAGTATAGGTATTTTGCAAAGCTAAATAGCATTTTCTAATGAAAGAAATAATGTCTCTTTTTAAAAAATATTTTATTTATTTATATGAGAGAGAATAGAGAAGAGAAAGAGCAGGAGAGGGGAGTGGGTCAGAGGAAGAAGCAGACTCCCCACTGAGCAGGGAGCCTGATGTGGGACTCTTATCCTGGGAGTCCAGAATCGTGACCTGAACTGCAAGCCATCGCTTAACCAACTGAGCCACCCAGGTGCCCAGAAATAATGTCTTAGAACTGAAATGTTTTATCGTCTGAGTGCACAGAATTCTATATACCTTTCTGTGGCAAGTCACCTGCTTATTGCTATGTAAGAGTCTGGGGAGTATTCTCATCTCTTTTCCTAAATGATATATATCTTGAGGGTAATATATTTGACTTACCTCTTTGTCACTAATAACACCAAGCCTACTGAAATATTAGAAATATTATGTATTCAATACAATTTTCAAAGAATGAATGGCATAGGCAAGATCTATTTTAGAGACAATTTCAGCACTCTGTTTCTAAGAAATATTTTAGGTGTATGTGACCATAGGCCCTTGAATTCAGATTTATGAGTTTCTGACACTGAAAAACCTATACTTCACATGTTTCTCTGGCCATTTTAGATAAGTGTATTAGTCATAAATAAATATTTTATTATGAAATATATTCCAGGGCGCCTGGGTGGCTCAGTTGGTTAAGCGACTGCCTTCGGCTCAGGTCATGATCTCGGAGACCTGGGATTGAGTCCCACATCGGGCTCCCTGCTCGTCGGGAAGCCTGCTTCTCCCACTTCTCCCCTGCTTGTGTTCCCCCTCTGGCTGTGTTTCTCTCTGTCAAATAAATAAAATCTTAAAAAAAAATACTAAAAAAAATATATATATATATATTCCAGTTCCATAAGTGATTAGTTTATGAATTCCAGTATTATAGCACATTAATATTTTTTTCTTTCTCCATTTCCAATCACAGTTAACTTTGCCCAACTTTAACAATTCTACCATACTAGCAACTCGGGTTATGACAGTTCATGGGGTAGGATGCTCCCAAAGACTAATCTGATTTCACATTCCTCATTCATCACTCAATGCGCTGTAGTCTATTTTCCATCCCATCATGCCAGTATATAGCTTTTTAATTTTCAGAGAAACTTCCAACCCTCATCTTAATTGACCCACTTGTATATTAAAAAACTTGTTCCTCTCATTTGTTGATTTCTATACCATCCCTTCCCCATTTTCTTGCTACCATTCTGACTATTCTTCCTATTCTCTCATAGAATCCTTGTATTATTAAGTCTTCAGGAAATGTTTCAAATTCTCAGCCTTTTTCTCAATATATACTAACTTTCCTTTTGGAAAAATTTACCAATTTCCATAGATGTAGCCCACTACTTAACTACAGGCAAACTATCAACAGCCCCAATCTCCCTGATAATCTCCATACAGATTGTTATGGTGGTCTACTGTTACTTTGTCCTTTAGGCATTCCACACCTAATGTGAAGAAGAACTTAAGCCTATTCCATAGTAGGGATATGGCTTGTCAGAAAAGGTTTTTGGAATTAGTGAGGATTGTGCTCAGTCATGAAGGTGATCGGTGGTTATTCAGGAGAAAAAAAAGAAGTAGTGAAAAGAATGAAGGAGTGAGGGAAAATAAGAGGTTGGAGAACAGGAAAGTCATGGAGCCTAAAGAGAGCAGGCCATATCTGAGAATGGCCGCAGTGATGAGGGGGCCTGCGGAGGAGTGACCAGAGTCATTACTGTCCACGTCCCAGTGTCTGCACTGTGGGAATGCACGTCAGTGAGAAATCATCTGTGGATTCTAAGTACATGAAGGATATGATTTAATTAGTCGATATTCATTGTGCACAGCAGTCACAATATCCTGACGGAGGAATGATACAAAGAAACTCAAAGCCAGAGGCAAAAAGAGCAAGTAAAGAAAAAAACAAAAAAACTTTTCTACAAGAAAAAAAAAAAGTAAAATTTTCAAACTCTACGTAAGTAAAAATGGAAAACAAAGAAGGCAAGGAGGCATTTACAATAAATGCAGCCAAGGGCTGATATCTATTGATAGAAAAAATTCATACAAATTGATATTAATATGAAGAAGACATGAACATACTTTCACAAATGTATGCATGTAACATTTATACTAAAATAAGAAAATAGTCATCCTCATTTGTTAAACATAGTAATCCAAATTGAACAATAGGAAGATGTCATGGACTGAATATTATGTTCTGCAAACTTCCTGTGTTGAAGCACTAACCCCCAATGTGATGGTGTTTGGGGGTGGGGCCTCTGGGATTAGGTTTATGAGATGGCCCCCTAAGAGTTTGGCCTCTGAGACGTGATTAGTGTCCTGAAAGAGGAGGTAGAGAGATCTGACCTCTCTTGAGCACTCTCTGGAACATGAGGACACAGTGAAAGGCAACAGTCTGCAATGTAGGAAGAGGGTTCTCATCAGAACCTGATCCCGCTGCCGTCATCATGGATGTCCAGCCTTCAGAGATATGAGAAAATAAGTATCTGTCACTTAAATCATCCAACTGTGGTATTTTGGTATAGTAGTCCAGGCAAACTAAGACAGAAGACCCGTTCTCCTCTTTAATCAGGAAATAATTTTATCAAGAATCATAAAATATAAATTTTGATAAATTTTATTATCTCATATGAGGGACTTTGAAGGGTATTATATAAAATGGAGGAAATATGATATGCCTGAGATGTTTATAATAATGTGATTACAAAAGGGGAAAAATCAGAAATAATATAAATTTCAAATATAATTTCAAATGGTGGAATATTGCTTAGCCACAAAAAATGAAATTCTATTATCCATAGCAGTATCAAAACATATTACACTATATGAAAAAGTATACTAAATGGGGCACACACAAAAATTAAAAATTACAGTATTTGTGCATATGTTCTAGAAGGAAAAATGTACAAAATTATAATAGGTGGTAGAATTCAAAGTGATTTAATAAGATTTCCCTCCATCTCATAGTTTATTTTTTATGTAACTTAAACAGATTGTTTATTTGCATCTTTGTAGTCAGAAGCCTATTTTATCTCCGCCTCTGGATTTCCTCATTCAATCAGTCATGTGCCCTAGATAATTCCTCTCTAGGTTTTTGCTCAAACTCAGCCTGCCACCATAGTGATTAAGGACATGTTGTGTAGAGCAGAAGCAATGCGGGCCTCTTTCCTACTACTTACTAACTCTGTGATTTCTGCCAGTTTATTGAAACTATTAATGCTTAGATTTTCTTGTCCATGAGGCTCATTTCATGTAGGTTTTATAAAAAATTGAAACCAATAATGCCTGTAAAACAATGAACAGTTTAGTAAGGGATTTTGTTGTTGTTGTTGATGGTGAGCTAATTTATAGCCTTTGCCACCTTATGCTTGGACCACTGCAGTGAAGTTCAGACGCGTCATCTTGTGTCTAGGCCGTACCTTTAGATGTCAGCGGAATAAGCTTCCTAAAATAGGTTACCCACTTCACTTTGATGTTTTCCCTGACACTTACTATTCCTTGTAGGGCTTGATTGTTAAGGACTCCCAATATGTCTATGTTGAACATTTGTTGAAATATATATTTTTTACTATATAAGGCATTGTTATCTTTTCTGGCTATTACCAACAAAAACATCATATCATAATGTTTTCTTATATTATTAAAGTTTCTTATACAAACTTTACCTGATGATACAAGCTCAATTTGGTTAACGTGAGGTGCCCCATCTATTACTACAATCAGATCTGCTAATTTGTAATACTTTGCAAGCACTTTCTTGGTCATCTGGTATCCGTAGGTAATGCAAAATCTCCACTGTGGTAGAATAATTATGATTGGCAAGTGAGGCAGACACGGAGTTACAGTCCTACTTACTCAGAAGTCTAGGCTGATGGCAACAAATTTGCCAGTCCTAGGGCTAATATTCAAGTCCCTCAGTAGCTCAGAGAGTTCAACTCTTGTCCACCAACTGCTTAACCACAGTGCTTTCAGTGAATCCAAACTTCTTGTTAAAGCTGATGAAAATAGAGGGGCGCCTGGGGGGCTTAACTGTTTAAGCATCTGCCCTTAGCTCAGGTCCTGATTCAAAGGTCCTAGGATCAAATTACCCCGCTGGCTAAACAGACTAATTAGAATGACACAATATAGATTTCCCACTTAAAGTAAAGGTCTTTTTTTTTTTTTTTAGCAGCTTCAGTTTATGCTAAAAAATAAAACTATTGAAAAGCAAACTTCCAACTACATGATCAAGAATTTTAGAGAAACTTAAAATTCTTTACTACTAAATATTATTACGTTTTGTGACCATATGTCAGAGCCTATGCTCTATGTCCTAAATCCATTCCAGTATTCAATAAGTGTAGGCATATAAAGTACTTTGTCATTTATAGTCACGTCAAAGTACATTCAATATCTTGGTTCCCAAGTGCATTAGATTTTATTAAAAGCATTCTGCTGCAATACCCATTCCTTCTAATTGGTTTATGGTCAGCTCCCACCGTTCAGGCATATCCTAACTGCATTTCCCCACAAATCTAGTTTGATTTATGATTCCTTATTTGTTCTATACTATTTATAATGAATTGGGGTAAAATTCTTAAGACATTGAATAAAAATTTGCAGTAGTCCTCTTAAGACATCAAATAAAATGTACAGTAGTCCTTTGATAAATATGGGATGTATATAAAGATTCTTAACTATTTTTGCTTGTTTAACCTTATTTAGTCAACCTACCTCCATCGGTATAATTTCCAGAGGTAATATTTGTATTACCTTTCCAGAGATTAGTATTTACTTGATTTTTCATGTACAAATATTTAGAATTACTTGGACAGTTGGAATGGATTATGTGTCGAATATAAAAGGTATTTTGGCCTTCTATTAAGTTTAAGTAGGTATATATGTATTGGGGGCAGAAAAAAAATATTATCCAGGGATAGTATTTTATCCCTGATAAATAGGGCATCTGCATACAATTAGGGTTGCATTAACAGGTTCAACTAGTCAGCTTTCAAATTACGACTTTGAGATGCCAAAAGTTAATTTGGAATGGGTCTATAGGAGAATCGAAAAAATAGTGTTTTAAATGAGTAAATGGCAGAAATATAACAACAGAGAATAACAACAAACACTGAAGAAAGAATTTCCACACTGTGGAGTGATTAAAGAGCAAACTAAGTGGAGACTTACCATGGAATTGTAGGCATGGCATCATTTATATAGGCAGTCCATGAAAATTTATGGGAAGAAAGAAGTATACATTATCTATGAACAGTTTATTAAAAAAACCCTGGATCTCTTAGAGAGAAATATGTTCATTCTTTGGAAAGTTGGGACGATTAGAATTTTTAATTCAGAATCGAAAGAATGGAGTATATTTAGATTAAGAGACAAAAGGAAAAAAGAGAAATTGATTTTAAGATAAATACAAAGAAAAGGGAGAAAGATGGATACTCTCTAGCCAAATTTTGGTCAATTAAACAAATGGGAGACTTCCTCTCAACAGCATAAATAATAACTTGGCATCTAGAAAAATGGAAAGGCTGGTTAGTAAATGATAAACAGACAAAAGATCTAAATGATGGTTGTAGCTCAATATTTTGAAAGAAGAATTGAGCCTTTCATCCCTACTGGACCAGTAAAGAGGTCCTCAGTACCTACAGTGGGTGTAGCTTGGACTCTTACCCTGGCCAGCAGTGATAAGCTCTTACCCCTTTCTGCTGGGGGCCGTCAGAGAATGCCCCCTAGTGGGACAGGGATGTTACTACTGCCCAGCAGTAATGAGGCCACCCCCTTCTGGGGTGTCAGTGTGGGGAGCGGTCATGGGGCGCTTTTACTCCAGCCTGTCCAGGAGGTGTCACTGCATGCCTGGTGGTGCTGGACCCTCACCTTCACCCAGTATCCCTGAGAAACTCCCTCTAGGGAGTCAGCAGAGGCCACGTGGGCTGCCAGGATTTCCACCCCAGCCTGACTGTAATTGGCTAGTAACCCTTCCCCACATCTCTGCCAGAGATATGTTGGAATAAACCAGCTAAAACAGAAGGTGAAAGGTCCAGAATCTCACAATCACCGATGTCCAGGTTTCGACAGAAAATCAGTCATCACACCAAGAATCAGGAAGATCAAAAAGCGAATGAAAAAAGATAATCAGTAATGTCACCCCTACTGTCTAGACCCTGGCAACCTCCTGTGTAGTCTCTGCTTCTATGAGTCTGATTCTTTTAGATTTCTCATATAAGTGAGGCCGCACATCTTTTTGTCTGACTTACTTATTCACTTAGCATAATGCCATCAAGCTTCATCCCTATTGTCACAAAAGGCAAGATTTCCTTCTTTTTTATGGCTGAATATTTCATTATATAGGTATATGTATGTACAGACATTATCTATACATATATTTACACATACATATTTTCTTTATGTATTTAATATGAATTTTTTTAAAAAACACAAAAAAAAGCATCTGCTGGCAGCAATCACTACTGTGTGATAATACAATACACATACACACATATGCACTGTTCTCTGTAACTTTCTGTAAATATGCACGGTGCTGGTTTAGTTTGTCTAAGTTTTCTTTCTTTGGATTAAGTATACCACTTTTTGGTGGGGTGTTAAGATGGTGACATGATGGTAGATGGTAATCTTTTTTTTATATACATATAAATTATTGGCAAAATACGAAGCTGTCAATTCTTTATCAGTTTCCAAAAATGTGATGTAAAATTTACCACTCCGTAAATTGCTAAGGTCCTAGAGTGCCATCTCTATAGTTTCTGTCATGCTGACGTAGATGGGAATGTGTGTATGACATCCAGCTCAGACCTCTAACACAGTAGTTGTCATATACATATGGTTCCTTAACGATTGAATGATTTTCTCTGAAAATGGTGGCTAATAATTCTATACCAGAACAAACTTCAAATTTTTAAAAAAATATTTTATTTATTTATTTGACAGAGATAGGAGAGAGAGAACACAAGAAGGGGGAGTGAGAGAGGGAGAAGCAGACTTCCCGCAGATCAGGGAGCCCGATGCGGGGCTCGATGCCAGGACCCTGGATCATGACCTGAGCTGAAAGGCAGACAGTTAAGGACTGAGCCACCCAGGTGCCCCAAATTTCACATATTTTATAAGTAAGAGGCAATCTTGCTTCCCCACTACCCAGTGTTACATCAGTTACTCATGTAACTACATAATATGTAATCTTATATAATTAATCATGTAATTATGTAATAATTATGCAATTACATATGCTGGGAATAATGTTCTATGTAGTGAAGGAAATTCTAAACTCAATCGGCACCTGGGTGGCTCAGTCAGCTAAGCGTCTGACTACTGATTTCTGCTCAGGTCATGACCTCAGGGTCCTGAGGTGGGGCAGTGCATGGGACTCCCCACTCAGGAGGAAGTCTGCTTGAGATTCTCTCTCTCCTTCCCCCCTTTGCTCCTCCCCATAACTTTTCATGTGTGTGTGGGCATGTGCGTGCTCTCCCTCTCTAAAAAAAAATTAAAAATTAAAAAATAAAGTCTAATAGGGTGCGTGGGTGGCAAAGAGGGTTAAGCCTCTGCCTTCAGCTCAGGTCATGATCTCAGGGTCCTGGGATCGGTCCCACATTGGGCTCTCTGCCTCTCTGCCTATTTGTGATCTTTCTCTCTGTCAAATAAATAAAAAATCTTAAAAAAAGAAACTCCAGGGGCGCCTGGGTGGCTCAGTTGGTTAAGCGACTGCCTTCGGCTCAGGTCATGATCCCGGAGACCCAGGATCGAGCCCCACATCAGGCTCCCTGCTCGGCGGGAAGCCTGCTTCTCCTTCTCTCACTCCCCCTGCTTGTGTTCCCTCTCTGGCCGTGTTTCTCTCTGTCAAATAAATTTTTAAAATCTTAAAAAAAAAAAAAGAAAGAAAGAAACTCTAATAAATACCTTGTTTACCTCACTCTTGAACTCTAGTTCAGTATTTAATCATCTTAATATTTTAATATCCCACTCAGTTCTTAGTATTAGCCTTTCTGTGTGCACCAGATAAAATGTATTTGGCGTATTTGTTATATTAGATGTATTTTTACATATTTCTTTATTAAACTTAAAGTTTTTACCTGGATATTAAAAATTAACATGATATTAAGTAACTTAAAATATTAAGGTATTACATATATTATTTGCTGTTTTGTCCATATTAAGAATTAACAAAAAAATCTGTTTTTATTAAACTAGTAAATATCTAGTATTTTTTTTTTTTTCAGAGGAAGGTCATCAGTGGTCTATAATTTTCTAAATAGTTCACTAATCACTTTCAATTTTGTAACCTAATGGATGGATAAATAATGTAACTTTAAAAGATATTTTTAATATGACTAATACAATATAAAATGTGTCTTCTTTAGGGCACCTGGGTCAAGTGTCTGCCTTTGGCTTAGGTGATGATCCCGGGGTCCTGGGACTGAGGCCAAGTCAGGCTATCTGCTTAGCAGAGAGTCTGAAATTCTTTCCCTCTCCCTCTGACCCTCATGCTCTGCTTACTCTCTCTCTCTCTCAAATATATAAATAAAATCTGGGGAAAAAAATGTTTCTTCTTTGAGAAAAATCTTAATTTGGGGGATGAAAGATTCTCATGTAATCTAATGTTATTTTTTCACAAATTCATATCAAATGTATGCTATATTTGAACATTTTCTTTTTAAATCATCTTATTTGTTATGACTTATTTAACATTTTTATATTTTGTTGTTAATATTCACAACATGAGGACATATTTTACATTTTATGTATATAGTAAGATTTAAAGGACATATTGTATTTTTTAAAATTTGTTTTGGAGAGAGCAAGCAGGGGGAGGGGCGGAGGGAGAGAGAGGACCCCTAGCAGACCTGGTGCTGAGCAGAGCCTGATGTGGGGCTCCATCTCATAACTGTGATATTAGGACCTGAGCCAAAATTAAGAGTCACATGCTTAACCGACTGTGCCACCCAGGTACCTCTGAAGGATGTATTTTAAGTTTATTACTTCAGTGTTCCACAAAGTACATCAGACCTGGGATTAGAATTAACAATTGTTAAAAATGTTAAAAGTTTTAACATTCTGAACTTAAAGGCCTCTATTAAAATTTTAGACTTTTGGGGCGCCTGGGTGGCTCAGTTGGTTAAGCAACTGCCTTCGGCTCAGGTCATGATCCCGGAGACCTGGGATCCAGTCCCACATCGGGCTCCCTCCTCGGCAGGAAGCCTGCTTCTCCCTCTCTCACTCCCCCTGCTTGTGTTCCCTCTCTGGCTGTGTTTCTCTCTGTCGAATAAATAAATAAAATCTTAAAAAAAATTTAGACTTTTTTCCTTATAATCTGTTATTTTTAAGTGACTTTTTCTAGGAATGCTTTCTAAAATAGTTTGAAATACAATAAATTAATGATTATAAAATAATTATCTTCTTTAAATGTTATTTGTGAAGTTGCCGTTGTCCATCATTAGAGAATTTGGTTTTTATCTTCCAGAATATTTCATATCAACTAAAACTTAAGAAAAGTACTTTTTACTGTGCATTTTTTGGTTATTTTTCAAAACCTGATTCCTATTTTTTTTTCTTTGAAGGTGAGAGGCCCTCCGGCTGCAGGAGCATTTAAGGAGAGACCAACTAAGCCCACGGCATTTCGAAAATTTTATGAGCGAGGAGACTTCCCAATTGCCCTTGAGCATGATTCGAAAGGAAACAAAATAGCGTGGAAGGTAAGTCCGGGCGGGAGAAGCCGCTGGGCTGCGGGAGTGACATCTCCCCATGCCAAACGAACTTGGGTAAGTAAATAAACTGGAGTGATTTCTCGGCGAATGGAAGATGGGGGGTAAGCTCTTAGGGAAAGCCCCCATGTCAGCTGTCCACCTTGACTAACAATTAAATTACAGCCTGCAAAAAAGAAAATGACAGAGTTGCTTTGCCTCCGAGAACTGTCTGCCGCCCAGTTCCTCTCTGTTTTTGTGAGAACCTGGCAGCGGTGCGTGTTCGGGGCAGCCCGTCGCATGATGGAACTGGAGGCTGAATACGGAGAGCAACAGCCATTTCTCTCCCCCAGATTTCCCCTTCCTGCAGGACACATCCGAATGGAAGCTTTAATTACCTAAATGGATAGGTCAAGATCGCCCGCTCCCAGGCAATGCGGAGTGGAATACAAAAGCAGGTTGCTTCTCGTGGCCACACTCTCTCTCTCTGCCTGTGGCGGCGATGGCTGTCACACGTGCCCAGTCACAGGCTGACCTCCACGCCGAAACCAGTGCGGCACCGACATTTTCCTGACAAAAGGTTAATTGGCTTCAAAATAAATGTATTGCCTAATGACTCCATTCTAATGTGGCTGCGTTTCTCTCCAAAGGGCTCGCTGATGTTATTTGTAAAAACTTGCCAATCTCTTCACTGGAGAAGGCTTTTATGTTTAATTTGAAAAACGAAGGCTGATCTGTAACCCGCTTCTGCTATTTAATTATTTCTTTGTTATCAAGGACCTTGCTTTGGGTGATGTTTATCAGCTAAAAGGGCTTTTCTGCCTAAGGATAGAGTGGCACATGTGCGTATCACAACAGGGTGAGGGACGTAAGAGGTGTTTCAGAAAGCATCTCCCTGAAGCAGTTGACCCAATTAACTAAAACGTCCCACAGTAATGTCTGAAGGTCCACATAGGATTGTTTTTACTTCGTGTAAATTTACATTAAACAATGAAATGTCCAAAGTAAAGAATTCATCAAAGTAAACACTTAAGTTAATCAAGATTGACCTTTTCCTTCCTTTATGAAACAACTAAAAGAATTGTTTGCCTTATTTCTAGTATGTCTTTAAATGTCTTCATAGAATTATCAAACATTTCTAAATCTTGAGTATCCACAAGGTATCCACTTATTGAACACAGAATTGGTACAGACTATTTGGTAATAGAAATCTGAAGGGCTCCCTGTTATTAAATTTTGTCATAACATTTTTAGAAGGATGACGATGTCCCTATCTTGCTTTTAATCATTTTTATTAAAATGTGAATTTGTTATGTGACAATGTGCATACAGTGAAGAAGAACTTACAGCAAGTATAAGTGATTCAGATATTTTAGTCTTAATGTAAGTACATGTTCCCTAAATTTTACTCTAATTTTTGCATTTATGTTTGATTAGATACATGAATTTTGTGTTTACATGTCTGTTTACTGGCTGCACAGGGCAACACAGTAGAAGTTCTTAAATATCCCATTCCTGGGGCGCCTGGGGGGCTCAGCTGGTTGGGAGGCTGCTTTCGGCTCAGGTCATGATCCTGGAGACCCGGGATCGAGCCCCACATCAGGCTCCCTGCTCGGCAGGAAACCTGCTTCTCCCTCTCTCATTCCCCCTGCTTGTGTTCCCTCTCTCTGTGTGTTTCTTTCTGTCAAATAAATAAATAAAATCTTAAAAAAAAAAAAA
Organism: Spilogale gracilis; assembly: GCA_004023965.1. NCBI lineage: Eukaryota > Metazoa > Chordata > Mammalia > Carnivora > Mephitidae > Spilogale > Spilogale gracilis. The sequence goes on along the minus strand of PITA01002634.1, from coordinate 144,365 downwards.
TCCCATTCCTTTGGACTAAAAGAATATGCTATAATTCTTTATAAAAACTCCATAGATTTTAGTGTTTTAAGCAATTATAATCTATAAAAATTTTATTAATACAAAATTTATAGGTTTATTTTCAATAAATAATAATCTTATGAGTAACTTTAGAAGTGTCAAGAGACTAGGAAAAAAACTCATCTGGAAAATAATGAAAATGTAGGATGAATCATTTTGCTTTATCTTTGATAATCTGACAGAGGGATATAAACTACTTTTCTTTTTGATAGCTGTATTAATTATTTTTTTTTAAAGATTTTATTTATTTGACAGAGAGAAACACAGCCAGAGAGGGAACACAAGCAGGGGGAGTGAGAGAGGGAGAAGCAGGCTTCCCACCGAGCAGGGAGCCCGATGTGGGACTCGATCCCGGGTCTCCGGGATCATGACCTAAGCCGAAGGCAGTCACCTAACCAACTGAGCCACGCAGGCACCCTGTATTAATTCTTTTAAGTTACTATTGACAATAGTACTGATTCAGCAAGCTAAAAAGTCTGAATAAAAAGGAAGCAGTTTAGGGGCGCCTGGGTGGCTCAGTTGGTTAAGCAATGCCTTCGGCTCAGGTCATGATCCCGGAGACCCGGGATCGAGCCCCACATTGGGCTCCCTGCTCGGCGGGAAGCCTGCTTCTCCCTCTCTCCCTCTCCCTGCTTGTGTTCCCTCTCTGGCTGTGTTTCTCTCTGTCAAATAAATAAATAAAGTCTTTAAAAAAAAAAAAAAGGGAAGCAGTTTATTTGCTGTCAGTGGTAGAATAATAGCATACAAGTAAAGAAACATCTTATCCTATCACCTGTAGGCTTCTGCCAACCACATTTCATTTGTATTACTCTAATACTGCAATGAAGATGTTAAAATTATTAAGGACAGGCTTGTAAACAATCTCTCAATATATTCATATTTATTTCTTGGTGCATGTGCTGTGGGGACAACCTGGTACTTGGTAGGCATAGAGGGCTTCTTTAGGACGCCGCATCCAAGGAAAGGGCCTTGAATGTTGAAGAAAACAAGGCTATATCCCCACCCCCCACCCCATGAAACAAAAACAAAAACAAAACAACCCACGACCTTGCACTGTGCTTCCTTCCCATGTGCAGACAGAGCACAGGTCTCTGCTCACAGGTCACAGCTCACACCCCGCCCCCCGACGGCTCCTGGTCCCTTCTCCATACTCCTTGTGGCACCGCTAAGACTCCAGAGGGTTCGTGAGTGCCTGAGATGGTGTGCACAGTTAAGTGGTAAGAAGTGGTATGTCTTCTCTCAGAATTTCCTGTGACTCTGAATGTCTTAGGAGCCGCTGTCCTGAAGCATGGCGAAGGCTGTGCCAGCATCTGAGGCTCAGCTCATCTGTGGAGTTGCAGATCCTTGCTGTCCACCACTCCAAATTCCCTGCCTACCTGTTCTAGATGGGCCGACCCCATCATCGCTGTATGAGAAGTCACCATATATTCCTGAAATAACGAAGGCATTCTACGGTAACAATTTACAAATGACCAGATGACGTCAGAAAATAGAAGAGTTAGATGTAGGTAAATGCCTTTGCACATTTAGATTTTTCAACCCGTATCCTGAACTGCCAACCCTAGTTTAGTGCCCATGAAAATGGTTATTTGTTCCCCATGCCGAAACAACAAGGCAGACCAAATGCTGTGATCTGTGCGGCTTGGGCTATTCCTTACGGTACCGCTAAAAATCAGAGCGCTAACACAACTTTCTGCAATGGTGGAAATGTTTTACATCTGCACTCGCTAATAATTACAACTAGCCATATGTGGCCATTAAGCCCTTGAAATGTCCCTAGTGAGATGGAGGAACTAAATTTTTAATTTTAATTAATTTTAATTTAAATAGCCACATGGTTACCATATTAAACAGTGCTGCTCTCCACTAAGATAGTGGCAGGCAAAAATGAATGCCTGAACCTGCTGGCCAGATGAGGACTAGAGCTCTGTGCAGATTACTAGGAAATGAGAAAACAGGACTGGTCACGGCTGTCTATGCTTATCATATAGTCCTTGGTAAACATGAAAAAAATTTTGAAAAGTTTTTATAGTGAAATTTTTCCATATACTGATCAGTGGCAAGTTAATTATCTCTTAAACAAATGAATAGATCTGATCTGGAATGTGAAATATACCAGGCAAGCTCTCGCACACTTCTTTTTTTTTTTGAAATAAGCATTTTCTAAATATAGCTGAAGAATTATTAATTATTAATGGATAAAGATATTAAAAACATAGTAATGACTTAAGCAAACATTTTTAAACCTGTTTCTTTTTTCTGAATTTTCCTCAACTCTACCAACATTCAGGAAACATGACTTTATTCTATGGCTCATATCTTCATTATCCAGAATATAGACAATAGAAGTGAATATTAGCAGTTTTTGCTAAACATTCTGGATAAGTTACAAAGCAGATAATCAGCATGAATAAAGTATGTTCTACAATTGTGTTTGAGTTTTCACATCTTAAATTTCCACATGGGAGTAGAAGAGTTTACTGTGAACTCTCCTCTCAAGTCTGCCTCCCAGCATCCTCCATCCCTGTTCCCATACCCTTCCAGTTTCCCCAGGAGTTGTACCCTCTACCTTCTGTCTTCCTCTCCCCTCCTCTTCTACTTCCCTTCCCTGTGTCCCTCCTCCTCTTCCTCCTTCTACTTCTTCCTCATCCTCCCCTTTCCCTTCCTCAACCTTCCCTCTCTTCCTCCTTCCTTTCCTTTTCTGTTTGTTACTTCCTGGAAAGTACATTTTTGCCTCTAGCTTTCCCATGGTCAGTTTTGGAGAAGGAACAGGAACCCGTTCTAATTCCCTATTTGGGGGCAGGAATCTGAAGTCATCAGGAGTAGTGACCCAAATGAAGTGAAGTGATAATTGTTAATTACCCACTTAATGAGGGCAGAAATATAAATCACAGGTAACACATGAAATTCACTGTCTTATAAAGTCTGATTCCAAACCATCATTTTAAAACAGCAGGGCAATACGAGTTATTTTAAAATAGCCACTTTTATATAGACCTTGGCAGAAGGAGTTGGAGAAAAATGTTGGAGGTTTTTTTTTTTAATTAACTGTATGGTATTATAAACCATTTATTTTGGAGAGCTACGACTACACTAAGGTGTCTCTAAGTCTCATCACTTTATAGCCATTTTGTTATTGTAGATACTGATAGAAATGACCTTTCTCCACCTGTCCATGATTCCATGCTTTATGACAGAATGTGCCATATACTAGGAGTCTTGTTTTCATTAAATTTTTAATGAACATGTCTAAAGATGTCCCAGGTATTAGATAGGTTTGGATATGAAATGGATAGCCTACAACTGTCTTGCCAAATCAAGATACAATAGAAACCCTTTATACAAAAGCAACTCAGAGAACAAACATCCAGATTTTCTTAAAAAGGGAAAAGCTCAAAATGGGTTTTGTCAGCAACATATAATCCGTCATCTGGTAAGGTTGTGACAGGCTTTGTTTAAAGTGACATTACTGTGCAAGGCATTTCTGCATCCTTGTTTTCTCACCCCCTACTGAATATGTATACATAAATGATTCTAGTAACCTGTTATACTGAAATAAAATTCACAAAGCCAGAACCGATACACATAGACCGGTACAGGTGAGAATGGACTTTAGAAGCCTCTACTCACCGCCAAGAATGTAATCTTCCTCTGGGGTCTTTTGGAGATATATATAATGTCATCATGAAAGCATCCTTCCCCTGAGGTTAATGTATTCATTATATAGTTACTTGTTGGCCAAAACTTGGATCACACAACTGTGTTTTTCTATTAAAAAGTGACTTCATAAATTGACATTAATTAGGTAACTAAAAACACAGTTCTCTATTTTTTTAAACAATGAATTATACATTTATATAAAGAAGTATAAAATAGAGAAAGTTAGCATATAATAAGAAAAGTGAAGAAAATGAAAAGCAGATAGGAGCCAGTATTAGGATTAATGAAAGTGACATCTTCTAAAGTCTTCTAAGGTAAGCACCTCTGTATTTTGAGTTCGTTTGCTCCTTTGATGCCGAGAAGAGACTCTGGCAGAGAGTCGGTGCCCAGTGATCTGTATGGAATGAGCGGAAAGTGTTCTGGAGTAGACTGGCTATCTCCAGGTTTTATTCTTGAGACACCGTTTTATGACGTGTCTCTTACTCTGTAGGCTTTACTGTCTTCATCTGTAAGTGAAAACCATGTACTAGATGATTGGTGTGCTTAATAATGGGAGCTCTAGGGGCACCTGGGTGGCTCAGTTGGTTAGGCGACTGCCTTCAGCTCAGGTCATGATCCTGGAGGCCTGGGATCGAACCCCGCATCGGACTCCCTGCTCGGCGGGAAGCCTGCTTCTCCTTCTCTCACTCCCCCTGCTTGTGTTCCCTCTCTCACTGTGTTTCACTCTGTCAGACAAATGAATAAAATCTTAAAAAAAAAAATGGGAGCTCTAAGAAATTTTGTTTCATAATTATTAAAATAACTATAATTTGCGATGTCCATGAACTATCTCAGGAAATAAATATTGACCAGAAACTTCAGTAAATTTGAATGCAAGGTCCAGTTATATGCACTAGTCTCGGTGGGTTGGACTTTTTCATGAAAATGCTCCTTTGATTATATGTAAATGCTTTCCCAGGGAGCTGATTTTTTAAATTTCTTAAGTTTCAAAATGGCAGGTTTTTTCTTTTCTAAATGACTAAATATATATGTCCAATTTGAACATCCAAGTAAAGAAAATGCTGTGCATTAATGAATACACACATTTATTTTTAGAATTTTTGACAACAGTGGCCAGACCACACCCTCAATTCTAGGTCGACTCTCTCTTTGCTAATACTTGGGCATTTCTCTTTAGAATTTCTTCTCAGTATGTTCTTTATCTCAATTCTTTTCAGTTCTGAGCATCATTGGTATTCATGAACTAAAAAAAGCTCTGTCAATGTGAATGTTTTCATTGACATAACTGATAATTTCCTACTAGGAAAAACAGTTATTGAATATAATTATTATTAAAATCATGCACTAATTTTCTTACATTTAAAATCAGCCCCAAACCATGGTAGCTCATTATCTGCGAATAGTACTGCATTTTAAAGTAAGTCACTCTGTGATCTGATATCTGATCCATTAGTCCTCATTACATTTTTCTCAAAATTCTATAATTTTGATTAATCATTAGTCCTTTGGTGCTTCAATTTCTTAATGTTTCAGTTTCTTAAGGACTAAAAAAAAAAAATTGATATTATATCTATACCGACCCTCTACCCCAGGTAAAACCAATGTTGATTTTTCAAATCTTATAGGCAAATTTATTTGAGAGTTGCATAATTTGTTTCACATGAAGAGGAATGAATGTTCTCTTGGAATTATCCTGGGCTTCTGTTTCTTTTGATAACTGCCAAAGCTTGAGTTTGGATAGCAGGCCTTAGTAAAATTTGTAAGGCAAATTTTGCAGAAGAAGTGACCATTTACCTGATTTTTGTATAAGAGAGCTGCCACATTCCCCCTATTAATTCCTCTGTGATTAATTAATAGACAAAGCTTATTCTAGAGGTCTTGAAAAAAATTAATCCTCTGGCAATTACTGTGCTGTTCTCTGTTTTTTGGAGGAGGGGGTTGCATACACCATTAATGCCATTCTTTTATTTGATGTAAATCGCTATGTCTTAAAAGTGTACAGCACGAAAAAACAGCCATGTATCAGAAATAACTTTAATTTAAATTGGTTAGATGACCTCTGAAAGCTAGATGAAAGATTTTCTGCTGAATGGGCTGGTGCTCCCTGCTGCCTATATAATTTATGTGAGAAATTAGTGCGAATGGTTCACTTTTATGGAGCCGGGCTGCTTGTAGCAAGCCTGCAGAAACAATTTTCCCCCAAGCCTCCATCTGTTCTTCAAACTAGGGCATATGCCATCTCATCGAGCTTGAAAGTCAACTGATTTATGACTTCTGGAAAGTGCAGAGATTGAGAAGAAAGGTCGCCCGGGCCCTGTGACAGTGATTTGGTAGGCACCTGCAGAAGACAATTGACGTTCCCAGGGGCCCGCGGGAAAAGAGCCCTGTTGTAAGCTTCAGATCTCGGCAGACTGACAACTGGAAGAGAAACAAATCACTCCTGCTTTTTACGTTAAATGACCCCTGGTGAAACGTTGGAGCGGTCTTGGTGGTGTGAGGGTGTCCAGCTGGGACACGTTGGTGTCACCCACTCACCCACGGAGAACTGGGCCGGATTCCACCCTCCCGGCAATCCCCACTGCCTGCCCTTTCAGGAGTATCAGGACGTGAATCTTTAAACTAACAATGTGCGTTCCTGCTTGTTAGAAAGTTCCATTTGGGGACACACACAGGACTTTGATGATTTTTCTGTATATGCCTGGAGGGCGAATCTCCACTTCTGTTCCAATTAGTAATTTAATGAATGGCTCCCACTCTGTCTTACCGGTCGCCACATATCCCTTTTCTTTATTGAAGCACTTTTGAGATCAAAAGTTCTTTGACAGATGACACACGGAATCAGATCGATGGGACGACAGTTAAAAAAAAATCCATGTTTGTTGGATGCTTTTATTTAGAGGGGTCAAAGTGTGTCTCTACATTTGAGGCTTCCAGATACTGAGTGAATTTTCAGCCCCCTGAAGTTGTATAAAAGTTTCTCCTTTTCTTTCAGGTAAAATCTAAATAAAGTGTTACCGAATACTGTTATCAGTTTAAATCCATAGTGGAGGCAGCACTTTTAGGAGACTACATATGACCTTTATCAAAAAGATTAGTCTGACCTTGAAAGTTGTATGCAAAAGTCAGTACTAATGGGATAATCCATTGAATTCATTTAAAAAAAATCATCTTTATCATTACTTACAGAGTTCTATTCTCAATATGAAATATATAGTTATCCTATAAAATAAGAAAATATTGGGAAGTAGAAGGAATAAATAAATCTCTCACCATTCCGCCAGTTAATGCAACTGTTAACATTTTTTTTAAGTATTTGTCTTTTTTGCCTAATTGATGTCATAGTGTATATGGTACCTTGTAAAAACTACTTGTCATTATACGGCATATCAAAATGGGATGCACTTAGTCTTAGATTTTTCTGATTTTTTTCATTGGTTAAAAGTAATAAGTGATCATTTTAGAAAATTTGGAAAACAGAAAAAATGTCTGCAAAAGACAGCATTTACGCTGAGGTAACTTTTAGTAACTGATGCTTCAGTTCAGTCCTTCTACACGGATGCTTTTAACTCTGTTGGAATCGTGTTTCATAGGATCATTTTTAAGGGACGCAGGGGAACGTTCAAGGACCTAATTAGGAGAGGAGATTAATAATGGACGTAGCTGCCACGGGAGTATTAATAATTAATAGTTCTGTCCAGTTCAACAACAGCGACAACAAAAAAAGACAGCCACACTTTTATATGCACTTTTAAATTCCCGGTGGTCCTTGCTTGGGCAGTGGCACATGTGGTTTCTCCTGTAGCGATTCTTACACCACAGTGACACACGGAAGTGTGTTTGTCATTGGGAACATGTGGTTAGTACATTTTTGGAGAAGAGAAACAAATATTAAGAAAATTTTTTATTAACTGTGCACTACAGTTCATGCTATTGGAAGAAGTGTTAAATTGGACAAAGGCTGTTGACAAAATCATTATAAAACCAGTCTCTGCTCCCAATCTAAGACTCACTCCTAACAACAAAAAATCCTGCAGAATTTCCCCAAAATTGCATTCCAGTCTGAACAAGGGAAAACACATGAAACTTTGAAGCCATGTAATTTCATTCTTTAAGTTCCTACTTAGATTCATCTTTCTCTGTGTTCATATATACCTTTAACCAATTTTATAAAAAGCAGGTACATGGGTTGAATATTTCAGATCCTTGAATATCTCAAAAATATAATTTTTCAACTTTCATACATGCAACATGATTCACTTCATATTAGCATTCTTTTTTTTTTTTTTTAAGATTTTTTTTTATTTATTTGACAGAGAGAAACACAGTCAGAGAGGGAACACAAGCAGGGGGAGTGAGAGAGGGAGAAGCAGGCTTCCCGCCGAGCAGAAAGCCGGATGTGGGGCTCAACCCCGGGTCTCCGGGATCATGACCTGAGCCAAAGGCAGTCACTTAACCAACTGAGCCACCCAGGCGCCCCCATATTAACAATCTTAAATTACAACTGTTCCTCTCCATACCTCTGACAAATGTAATATCATTACATTCTAACATGTGATTGCTGAGAAATTAAGATAAGTCTGACTTTTTATTCCCTTGATCTGTTTTTGTTTGCTTATTTATTTTGTTTGGCAGCCTGGGTAATTGCACTATTTCTCTATAATTAAAAGTTGCTTCCATGTGTGTATTTTGCTTTCAGTGATTCTTTAACATAGTAGGCTTATTTTGTCTACTTACTTGAAAGTTTTTCTCAAGTGAGGAAAGTTTTTTTTTTTTTTTCTGTAATGTCAGTGACGATTTTTTTTTGTTACAAGTTTTCTCTTTTCTTTCTTAAAACAAATACATGAAGAGTGTAAATATATTTTATCCTGTCATTCTTATCATTGTCTCCCTCAATATTTTCATCTCTTTATTCACTTTTTAAAAACTTTTATGAAAGCTTTCTTATATTTTCTCTTTTCTTTAGTATCAATTCCCCTATCACTACCTCTAGTTCAAATTTGACTTCCACTGCTATATTTAGTCCCACAAATCTTTATGAGGCTCATTTCTTCACTCATATCATTACACATATTGGTTTCAGAATCATTGTACAAGCAAGTTTATCATAGATAATTTCTGATTTATTCATATTTTGTAACCTGGATCAGCAAAAATAAAAAATATGGGCCAATCACAATCCCACAATCCTAATGTAGCCTCTCCTCATGTGCTAGTGTAAACTCTTCATACCCTTCTTTGCATTTGCAAATCTATGTATGGAAATTTTTACAAAACATTTTACTCATACTTCATAACTTTTTTCAGTTAATTAAAAGTCATAAGCATCTTTCCATATCAGTGAATGTGTACTTTAAAAATCATTTTGGTAGGGCACCTGGGTGGCTCAGTGGGTTAAGCCTCTGCGTTCAGCTCAGGTCATGATCTCAGGGTCCTGGGATTCAGTCCCGGCATCGGGCTCTCTGCTCAGCGGGGAGCCTGCTTCCCTCTCTCTCTCTGCCTGCCTCTCTGCCTATTTATGATCTCTCTCTCTCTGTCAAATAAGTAAATAAAATCTTTAAAAAAAATCATTTTGGGAATCTTGAGAGTGCTCTACAATTTAACCAGTTCCCTATTGTTGGATATAAATCTTTTCCTTAGATAGTAATGCCTTTTGCCAACCTTTTGCTAATATAACCGATACTATTATCAACATCATTGTACATATTGTATATATTGTGTCTTGCAAACATGTCTGATTATTTCCTAAGGGTAAAATCTTCTTTTCTTTTTGCCTTGGCCTATTCTCAACAAATGGAATTCTGCTTTTCTTCTATAAAGAGTTTTGGCTTTGTGAATCTTTGAGCACACCCATTTCTAAAAATCACTGAATTCTGCAGTAATGAATTTAAAGGGGTTTCCTACCACGTAAATCTATAAGATGATAATCCATTTCATTTTTTGCAAGATTCATATATTATTGTTTATTTATCTTCAATGTTACCTCAGTCTAGAATTTGCGTTTGCCAAAACGTAGAGTCTGTAGTTGTCCTTGACCTCACTCCCTCTGCTTGTAGACAGGGGAGCTCTCCTTATCAGCAGGACGTAGGGAGACTGCCCAGCTCCTAGCCAGTACTGTGTCTGGAGTGAACATGCTTCCTCTGTCCCATTCTGTTGGGCTTACAGGGACCCTCGGGGGCTTCTGACAGTAAGATAGATGGATTAGGTAAACACGGACACTCCTGAAAACGTACATGCACCCAACTATGTTTTCTTTTTTGCTTGTGGGGCACGCTGCTTTCCAGGGTGCAATGCAGTGTGCTACCAGGAGTCTCTGTCCCTCCTTCCTGTTAGCAGGGTCTCTGAGAGTTGGCCGCCAAGGGATGGAGCAGTGATATTGACAGAGATGAGCATGGAAGTAGATAGCTTTGCCTTTGTCCTTCATCTTGAAAAGCAACTAGTTCACAGCAGCAGGATGGTGGCTGAGCCCATGCCCATCCTCACCGAGTGTGCTGCCATCTTACCTTTCTGGGGGGACAGAACATGTAGGAGGGGTGAAGAAAACCACTGAGCGACTGGTTGCAAAACATGAGTTGACCATGAATTGTGTTTTTTTCAGTCCATTTCTGTTGGCCTCCTTATATGTAGAAATTCCTTTTATTTTCGCCTGTGCATTCATTATTATACCCGGTTCCGTTGCATGTTGAGTTTTTCTCCTTGTCGGTATCTTCATAGGTAATTTTATGACACGTTGGGAGACATTGTGTCAGATACTCTTGTCCAGATACTGTTTAAAACAGCCAAGTCCAATTTAGTTCTGTCCATCATGGGACTATATTCCATTACAGAGAAGTAATGTGATCTCATCAACACTGAGGCAACAGTGACTCATCTAATCATAAAAGAATTTAGTAGCTATAATGGGTAAGACTCCTGGTGAGCTCTGTGGCCCAGCTGATAAGGGTTCTGGTCTTGAGAAGTTTAATGACTAGAGTAGATCACTGTTTGATGAAGAAAATGAAAAGTGCACAAAGAGCACGTATCAAATCTTAAACCAAATTGCTTCCTCTCGTGTAGTTCATAAATTTGTAATCCTTTATTCAGTGTGTGTTCAATGTTTGCTGCTTTAATGATATGTTTTAAATAATTTCTGTAAACAAATTCTTAAAATTGAGAGACTCTAAGTTTTTACTATTTCATAAACTTGTATATATTTCAATGAATGGAGTTTGCCGATGCTGATTTTTTTCTCCTGCTTCAGTCTGCTTATTACTACATAAACAAACAGCAAATTTTACCTTGGAAATGACCAAGAGGTGATCAATCCACATTCCTATGTGTCTACATATTGTGTCAGTCCCAGGTATCACTAAGATATCCCTGACTGCAAAATTCTATACTCTATCTTCAAACATATACTATTTTTCATGTTTTTACCTAGATGTAGATTTTTAAGATTTTTTTTTTTAAGATTTAATTTATTTGACAGAGAGAAACACCAGCAGAGAGGGAACACAAGCTGGGGGAGTGAGAGAGGGAGAAGCAGGCTTCCCGCTGAGCAGAAAGCCGGATGTGGGGCTTGATCCTGGGTCTCCAGGATCATGACCTGAGCCGAAGGCAGTTGCTCAACCAACTGAGCCACCCAGGCGCCCCCTAGATGTAGGTTTTTAAAGATTCATCCTGTTTGAGATTCAGTCTAAAATTGGTGTTTGCTTCAAAATCATTGTACAAGATTTAAATTTGAAGAGACTGGAGTCCCTATTAAGTACAAGTTGGACTTTTCTTGTAGTTACTTTCATATCTCTGAGTCTCTTGTTTCTAATCTCTCTTACTTCCATCTCCTTAATCTACTGGTTTCATTCTAGGCTAATTCCTCAAGTCTGTCTTCCAATTTAATAATTCTCTTTCCTCAGTTGGGTTTAATGTACTGCGTAACCTGTGTGTAGAATTTTAGTTTTTAATTCCGTTTCAGTGAATATCAATTCTAGAAAAATGTTTTCTTTCGTTAAAAGATCTGCCTGTTTTGTTCTTTCGTTATGTCTTTTTCTTGCTTTATGGTTTCTCTTATTGTCTTTATCAGGTTATATTTTTAAAATATATTCAGTTAGGGGCACCTGGGTGGTTCAGTTGGTTAAGTGACTGCTTTCAACTCAGGTCATGATCCTGGGATCAAGCCCTGCATTGGGCTCCCTGCTCAGTGGGAAGCCTGCTTGTCCCTCTCTCACTCCCCCTGCTTGTGTTCCTTCTCTGGCTGTGTTTCTGTCAAATAAATAAATAAAATATTTAAAATATATTTATTTAAAATTTCTTTCACATTCATCTATTATCTATAGTTCCCACGATGTGAGTTTGAATCTGCCACTTTCTCTTACTCCCAGATGCTTTGTTTTCTTGTGTGCTTTAGGATAGTTTACTGGGAGCTTCCTTCTTGTGCAGCGCACTCTTCCTGGGACCCCCTCATGCCCTGGGATGTGGAGATGTCCCTGCGGTGTGCCCTCAGGTGGGTTTCTCCCCAGGCTTAGGTTCTGACTTAACTTTTATGTGAACCACATTCTGGGTTTCTTCACCAGGCTCCTACTCACCATGGAAGATTTGAGTTTTCTCTTCATTTCTGGGAACTTGGTATTTGCCTTTCTTACTTTTGAGAATGGCTATGGATTTAGTAACTTTTCATCCAGCATTATAGCTTTTTCAGTCATGTTAGCCAGAGGCCTTATGTTAGGGTTGCATTCTCAGTCAGCTTACTATATTCCTCCGCTACAGAGGAAGAACTGTCTTGAGATACAATCTTTATCGTTAAGACCAAATCTAGAATTTTTTCATGTAGAGAAATAGATGAAGTAAAATACTCTTTGTATTTCTCATGGAAGCCCTTGTATTTAAGTAAATGTTAATAGCTAAGGTGTGTATCATTGTGTGTGTGTGTGTGTGTGTGTGTGTGTATAAATCACACACAGATATCTATTAAATCTCTTGAAGGTATTAAAACTTGGGTTTGGACAAATTACAGGGAAAAGACTTGAAAAGATTTTGTGCCAGCACATGATCCTCATGCTCGTGTATAATGGGTGTGTGTGTACATGTCTGTGCGTGTCTGTATGGTCATCTTGTCCTATTTCCATACTGGAGTTAAGATTTCAGTTTTCATTTTATAAAACTTAACCAGCAAATTAAGGTGAGTGGAATGACCCTAAGAAGACCTTTAATTTTTCACTATTCATATCTAGTAATAGTGAATTTCTTGAGAAACATTAACCCACCAGTTGGAAAAGATTTTTTTTTTTTAAAGATTTTATTTATTTGACAGAGAGAAACACAGCCAGAGAGGGAACACAAGCAGGGGCAATGAGAGAGGGACAAGCAGGCTTCCCGCTGAACAGGGAGGCCGATGTGGGGCTCAGTCTCGGGTCTCCTGGATCATGATCTGAGCTGAAGGCAGTCACTTAATCAACTGAGCCACCCAGGCGCCCCTGGAAAAGATTTTTTAAATGCTTTCCATGTAAGCAGTAAGTTGTATAAAATTTTACTAAACATCATTAAGCATTGTTTTTTTTGTTTTTTTTTCTTAAAATTTTATTTATTTGACAGAGAGAAACACAGCCAGAGAGAGAACACAAGCAGGGGGAGCAAGAGAGGGAGAAGCAGGCCTCCCGCCGAGCAGGGAGCCCGATGTGGGACTCGATCCTGGGTCTCCGGGATCATGACCTGAGCCAAAGGTAGTCGCTCAACCAACGGAGCCACCCAGGCGCCCCAAGCATTGTTTTTAAAGATTTTATTTATTTATTTGAGAGACTGAAAGTGAGTAATTATTTAAAAATAAATTTTATTTATTTGAGAGTGAGTGAGAGAGGGCATGAGAGGGGAGAAGGTCACAGGTAGAAGCAGATTCCCTGTGGAGCTGGGAGCCCAAAGTGGGACTCGATCCCGGGTCTCCAGGATCATGACCTGAACTGAAAGCAGTGGCTTAACCAACTGAGCCACCCAGGTGCCCCATAATTAAGCATTTAAAAAAAAAATCAGCAAAGTACAATGTATTGAAGTGAATTTAGTTTTTTATAAATTATTCTTCATAGACATAATCACTTTAGATTTATTATTAATTTCTGATTTTGAAGAGTTGCTTGGGTGAGGAAGTGTTCGTATATGCACAGAAGAGATTGCTCTTTACATACATTTTTCTTTTCTCTTTATATTTTATAAAATGCAATACGAGAAGTTCTAGGGTATTAGACCAGCAATATTAAAACCACAAGTCAAAAAATACAAGTTAAGACTTTTATAATTCTGTTTGGGAATCTCTAGCTTACTCTGCCTGTGTGGGTTATAATTTTAATACTTCATTACTGTAACTTATTACATTTAATAAACTAACAATTGGGACTAGCTTCAAATCTCAAGCAGCAATTTAGCAGATGGTTCATTTCATGAAGAAGAAATGTAGACTCTCATGGTTGAGACTATACGATTGAGGAATGGAAAGAAGACTGAGAGTAAATGCATCGGTCCGTTGCGATATTTCCAGGAATAAGTTGTCTGGTCAAAAGTACTAGAATTTAGGTCATTTTGCAGAAATAATGAGTTTTAAATCCAACAAATACAACCTCCACAGAATATGGTAGTATTGTGGAAAGTGTTTTTGGTAAGACATTTTGCCTGTTATTATGTAAAACATCACTATCTGACTTTTTTTTTAACTTCATTTATTTGAGAGAGAAAGAGAGAAAATGAGTAGAGGAGAGGGGCAAAGAGAGCGGGAGAAGCAGACTCCTCACTGAGCAGGGAGCTTGAGGTAGGGCTCAATCCCAGGACCCCGGGATCATGACCTGAGCCAAAGGCAGACGCTTAACTGACTAAAACATCTGGGCACCCCACTATTTGGCTTCTTAAACAGTCACTTCGATTTTTCTCATCAGTTGCTGTCTTGTACTTTGTAAATCAGAAACCTTTACATGGGTGGATTCCCAAATATGCCATTTTATTTCTTGCCTCTTAATCTACTCATGGTTTAGTACCCTTCCTGGGAAAACCAGCACCCCCCATTGCTATTCTCAATGCTGAGTAGGATTGACATCTGTCTTCATGTCTCTCCTTGTGAATGGTGGATTCTGGAAGGACTGGGAGAGGGTGTTATTTAACTTTCACTTACCATAGCCCTGATTTATCATGAATAAATATTTTAAAGCTGGTGTTTCAAGTACTTTATTAAAATACTATATTTTCACATTTTATATATTTCATTTGTTTAACACAATAGCAGTTTGAGTTGCCATCTATTCCAGAGCCAAGAGTAAGGACGATTATCTTAGATATATTTTTAATTTTGTTTTTAAGCTCCATAAATCTTTTGGTAGCTGTTTATTTTTATAATTTCTTATAGAATGTTATTTGTTGTCCTTTCTGGACCTTTGTAGGATCAGCTCACTAAGTATTACTTATTGCTGATAAATAGAATTCGTTTATTTAAACCCTAGTGGTCTGATCATTTATAACTGTATTCTGATGTATATGTTGTTTTTAACTGTGTATCATCTAATCAATGTCCATGCAACTTAGTAAGAAGCATCCAATCATTCAACAGATATCGTCTGAATTCCTACCATGTGCCAGGCACTGTTCTAGATTCTGGAAACACAGCAATGAAAAAACAAGTTGCCTGTCCTCATGGTGTTTCCTATAAAAGGAAGAAAACAATCAAAGAAGTAAATATAAAGACTGTTAAATGGTGACGATACAAAGAAAAATAAAATAGGGTAAAAGAGACAGTCATGGGAAGATTGGGTACAGTTTTATGGGGTAATCAGAGGAGACCCCTTTCTTTTAACAAATTGATGTTTAATCAGAGGCCATTTGGTAATATTATTTAGATTCTTAAAAAAAGGGAAACCTTGATGATTTCCCCTTTTTAAAATATGGTGATATCAAAAAGAAGAAAGTGCTAAAGAGAAAATACAGTGAAAACAAGTAAATAGTGTTCTTTCAGGACCCATTAATTACTGAAAATCAGTGTCAAAGTTATAACCCAACACTAATGAATTAACAAATTATATTTTAATTAGGTCTTATTCTACTTAAAGGCTAATTAAGGGATCATGAGTGACTGTGTTTTGTATATTTCAACATAAATATTTAATGACCATATGCAAATATATATTTCCTTTGTGAAAAGTACTTTTCACATTTCAAATGTAATAAGGAAGCTTAGATAACCAACCGAATCCACTTTTAAGTCCCCTTTCTCTTTTCTTTTGAAAATAAAATCATCACACACAAGCAGACTTAGAAAAAGACACAAGAAATGATGCGACACACATGAGCAGACACAGCTGGGTACAAAATGTCCTATCCATCTTGTCTTCACGTGGGCTCACACAAAATAGGAGCTTCCAATGCAGACAGAGCCTGGTCTACAGGGAAGACTGGTTTCTGTGTTTTGGAGACACAGTCTGATAAATTCATAGCACAATATCTTTTTATAATAAACATCTGATATTTACTATGACAGTCACATAATATACTGTTATATCTCAGAAATTAATAGAATTAAATGAAAGGAGATTAAGTTGACTATTACATGTGCTCTCCATTTGTTTGTTCTGAGCATTCTTTCATCCATCACACACTGGCTGGTTGCAATTTATTAGGTGCAGCAGAAGGCATTGATGATGGAGGTCTTTGTACACTGTGTACAATTAGTCATAAATAAAATGAAGGAAAAGGTAACTTAAAATAGTGCAAAATCACCTGTATTTTAGAAATCATAAATCTAAGTGCTGGTCCCACTCTGAGCCACAAAATTAGTAGAGAAAATGTGCTTGAGAAATCAATTGGCTATCAAGATTATTATAACAAAAATCTAAATATTGTGTAATTAATAAATATACATATTTTATAACATTTTGCTTTGTGAAATTATTTTACCAACATGGAAGTGTTCATCTATTTCTTAATATAAATCTGATGAGATGGGTATAGCAGATGGAGTGTCAGTATATTCAAACTATTTTTTATTGTTAGAGTAACAGAACATTTAAAGGATATCTAAATAAGTAACTCCAGCATATTTTTTAAAGAAAATATAACCAAGTCTGGATTCTGACTAATAGAAGGCCACCGTTGTTACCGAAGCCATATTTTGGACCTTAGATTGTCCTGCACTTTTTTCATTTTTACTTATTCAGATAGATCTTTAATCAGGACAGTACGGGATGGTTAAAAAAGGGAGGGTATGTGCTTGTGTTATTTCTGTGCCAAAAGAAAACAGAATGACGTCTTTCAGAATGCTCTGATTTAACATCAGAGCGCTGCTTCATTGTGCCCCCCCATCCCTGACTACACAGGAACACAAATACCTTTTTCTGGTTTCTAGACGACTTTTGATGAATTAAACCAAAATCAAAATTAAAACAAACGAGACCACGTTTGTGTAACTGGATGATCCAGAATTAAAATTTTGCATGCCCATAGGTCCGTGGAGATTTCATTGAGCTCCAGGTGGCCATACGGATGGAGTCACTGCCAGGTTTAAAGCTATTTATTTCCACATGACTCTCACTGCCTGTGACCCTGGCCTGTCCTTACCCATCCACCCACTGGGCTCCAATAACACTGGCTTCCTCAATTTTCTAAGGACTTAAGCCCAGATCCACCCATGGCCTTCACCAGGAATACTTTATACCCAGCTCTTGGCCAAGTTTCCTCCTTCAGATCTGCAGTCTAGCACATCAAAGCAGCCATTGTTGGCCATTCTCTATAAAATGGTAGCATCTCTGCCCTCATGCCACAGGAACATGGTGTGTCTGCAGACCTCAATACCATGCCTATCCCAGGCAAAACAGTGAACCAAGAAAGGCATTCTTATTTGTGGTTTGTGGATCTCAGTACGATCCAATAGGAGCTCCACATTTCCTTAGATGGGAAGGATTAAAGAATGGTAATCTGGATGAAAGTGTTAAGAGCAGGGCAGAGGGCAGGGTACTTATCAAGTACGTTGTTTTTCTGGTGGCTTTGGTAGAGCAGGGCAGCTCAGAAGATGAGGCTGGGGAGAGAGAATCAAACCACTCAAGATATCTCTTCTCGTTGCCGCTTGGCATCTTCTTACTCTCCGTATTTCTGACATGCCCGTGATCAGCTCTCTTTTATTTATTCATCAGTTTACTTGTTTATTCAAGAAGTACTGGTTGATCATCTTTGTTACTGCCACTGCTTCCCAGGAACCCTTCTGTCTTACTTTTAATCAGCTTTATTTGGTCTTATTCTGTTGGCTACTAAAACTCACCTGTTCTGTGTTAATCACATTAGAGGCCTGCTTGTTTTTCCAAAGTAAATACTGTTCATTGGTTGAGCCTAAGAGAGCAAGACTTTAATGCTGGTATTTGGGGCACAGTGGTGGGCAGATGGAGTTTAGAGAATAAGAGAAAACTAGGGCAAGAGGGTTTGTGAATTACACTCTTTAAGGCTGCCGCATACACAGCAGCTTATTCCATCTAAGATAGGTCTTCATGATCAAGAGTTAATGGGCTTCAGTGTATTCTTGTGTGTTTTCATTAGTTTAATGTATTTCATTCAACAACACTCAAATTATAGTGTGAGTATCTGCGGTGTGCCACGCACTGATTAGGTGCTAGGCACACAGCCTCTAAATCCTTGCCGTCTTGGTGCTTGAGTCACCGAAGATGATGAAATCACACTTCTGAAAAATAGACATCTTAGTTGTTTGAGATTTTAACTCAGAATACCATATAATTATATTTTGTGACATTAGAACAACCTGAAAGATTTATTTTCTGCTTCTTTGCTTAAACTTCCTTTGTTCCCTATTAGAATGTGGATTTTAGAGTAAGGTAAAGCTATAAAAGATTTTTTTGTATCAATCATTGTAATAATCACAAAATCTAAATATCTTATCTGTATTGACGGACGTGGGCTGGTTGCTTCCAAATTTCCTTTTATAATACTTGAATGAAATTAAACAAAATTCATGCTATATTTGGTTTAAAATGATTTTGATGATCAGCATGTGTTAGCAGCCTTTACAAATTCTAAACAACTTTCACCACATCTATAATATTCTTTAGTTCCTTCTGGGATTTGCTGCTTAAAGGAAAGTGGGAACAATGAGGCTCACATTATTCTGATAATTAACATCTGTGAAGGACAAGCTTCTGCATAAATTTTTCTCATAATAGGAAATACATAGAAACAAGGATGCATCATGTGCTATGGTTTTAATATTTAAACATTTTTCTCTTAGGGACTGAACCTTTAGCTTGTGCACATAAAAGCAATTTTTCTTTTTTTATCTTTAATTTTTTGTTCAAATAAATAGAGAAGATAATTCCAAGTAAACTATTTTGTTTGGTTATAGTCTTCTACACATGAAAATTAGGGATTTGTAATTCTAATAGCTTTTCAAATAATTTCTCCAATTATTTTTTAAAATCATTTTTGTATAATTTATAAAGTGAAGATTTAATCAACATTTGAAAGAAACAGTATTTCATTTTGATATTTATATAATTCTTCTTACTAAGCTCTCTCAAAGACTCTTACTAGAGCTTTCTCAACATAGTAAGGCCGCCGTGCAGTTTTACCTTTCTTCCCCATGGATGTGTGATAATGTATTGAATGTCTCATGATTCCCGTAGAATGAGCACTTGAGCTTCCTATCACTAGTTTCAAGACTAGTTAGTTAAATGTTTTGTTGCCTAACCAGATACATGGTGCGCATCTCTTCAGCAGTCTTGGAAAACGCTCCTACTTCAAGATGTGGAAAACATTACTTCCAATTAACGACATGATTTCTAGTATGGTTAATTGTCCTCCTAGTAACTTCACAAGGTAGTATGGACACGTATTTCCACTTCTGATATCTGGAGCTCTTCTACTCCCCTTCTCTGGTGAACTTGTTTGGGAAGTTTTTCTGGAACTGGAGCTGTCTTTTTCTCTTCCTTTAAAAAAAAAAAATATATATATATATATATATATATATATTTAATTTTAGGAAATAATAGAACTTTTTCATTATAACAATTTTATTTTTACTAATGATCTTTTGTTAAGTATTGTTACGATCATTTTGCTGTTCTTCTAAAAATTATGGTGAAATACACATAATACTAAATTTACCATATATGTTCAAAGGTACAGTTCAGTGTGTGGAGGGGGGACAGGCTTTGCTCTTGCCTCTGTTAGGGGTTTTCAGCTGGGCCTGAGGATTACACTGGCATAAGACAGATCACGAGCAGAGCGTGTAAGTTCCGTCTGACATGGCGGACCTCATAAGGACTGAAGACTCAAAGAAATGGCAGGACCTACATGCTTAGTGGGAGCGACACAGAGAGGCAGTTGTGGAATCGTAAGGCAATTACGTGAGAAGGTTCAGGAAGACCCAAATTATTTTAACAAGGTCTGTTTGGGTAGAATTCTCTCAGTTGCAACTTCTCTCGCCCTTGATGATAAGAATGTTACTTTCCTTCCCACACAGAAAGGCCTTCTTTCACAAGGGACCTTATCTCTTGCTTTTAACAAAAGAAAGGCCAGAGTGGGTTTTTTTTTTTATATTTGCTATTTTCAAATGCCTTTAACTCAAAATGACCTTTTTGCCAAGGGGCATAGCTGGGGGTGCTATCTTCTGCCACCCTCCAAATGTTAAGTACATCCCCGTTGTTGTGCAACCAATCTCCAGCATCTTTTCGTCTTACAAAACTAAAATTCTGTACTCACGAGATAACCTCTTATTTCTCCAGCTCTCTAGGCAAGGGCAGCTGCCCTTCTAACTTCTTCTGCTGGGGAAAGAACATAATGCATTTTATAAGAGATTTAATAGATATGTTAAGCATGTAGTTAAGGGATTATTTTGCTAGTTATATAGGTATAAAGGAGGAAAAATACATTTTCTTTACCCTCTTTTGTTTAGCGGCTGAGGAGTGTGAATTAAACTCACAAAAGACAGATTAACAGGTGAAAAAGTTTATTGTGTATGCACAGAGCAGGGACTCACAGAACAGAAACTATTAGAAGCAGGGGCTTACAATTTTTACAAAGGGTGATAAAGTAATGAAAAGAAATTAAACCCAAGATAAAAGGGGATTTGGGCTTCTAGGAAGGAGGGAAGCAAGTTGTAGAAAAGAGTCTAGGAAGAGTATGGTAGATAAGAGATGTTTAGTAAAGTTTGTTATGCAGACTCAAAGAGTCTCAAGTGATAAGAGTTACCTGCAGGGTCCTTCTCCTCTTCCTGATAGGGCTCAGGAGGGCATTTAGAAATGGAAATTTCCTTCAGGAAGGAAAAATTTATGACCTGCTTTTATGCAGAAAGGGAGAGTAGAGAGCTCCTCCCATGTTTGCCGTTTCTTCATTGACTTCAACTCAGAATAATCTCTGTGCCAAAGTAGCATGTTGTGTGGTAGCATATTCTGATTCCTTTCATAAGTTACTGGTATTATGGACTCTAAATGTTAAAAAAAAAAGTAGAAGAATTAAGTCAATTGTATTATGCCTACTTGAAATGTCCTTTTAAAAGACTTTATTTATTTATTGACAGAGAGAGAGATCACAAGTAGGCAGAGAGGCAGGCAGAGAGAGAGGAGGAAGCAGGATCCCCACTGAGCAGAGAGCCTGATGTGGCCTTGATCCCAGGACCCTGAGATCATGACCTGAGCTGAAGGCAGAGGCTTTAACCCACTGAGCCACCCAGGTGCCCAATTCAAGTGTATTTTATTTTGAATTATCACTTTCCCTGTACTTCCTTTAACTAATGGAAGAATAAGGTTTGCCATTTGTTACCCTTTCATAACTGTTTATAAAACCTCATTTCTAAACTGAAGATAGAATATAATTTTCTGCCTATATACAGAAACAATCTTTTTTTCTGCCTATATTCTTTTTATTGTTATCTATAATTTATTAATAGAGGACAAAACCCTATCCCAAGTCATTAGACCATACTAGGAAGTCATTCTTTTTTTTTTTTTTAAAGATTTTATTTATTTGACAGAGAGAAACACAGCGAGAGAGGAAACACAAGCAGGGGGAGTGAGAGAGGAAGAAGCAGGCTTCCCGCTGAGCAGGGAGCCCGATGTGGGACTCGATTCCGGGTCTCCGGGATCATGACCTGAGCCAAAGGCAGTCGCTTAACCAACGGAGCCCCCCAGGCGCCCCCTAACCTGAGAGTCTTTGCCTATTATTATAGAGTCATAGGTTCCTATGTTCTCTGATCAAATAACTCCACTTCTTGGGTTCAATAGGAAATGATACAGTGATGGTAAACTGTATGGAAAGATGTTCATTTTTATAATGAACACTTGAAAACAGCCTAAATAGACATAACTGGATAATAGTTAATTAAGTCATATATTCATCTGATGAAATATTATAATTTTTTTGGATTAGCAATGTGATGAGAATAGTTATGATATACTGCTAAATTTAAAAAAAATGAAAACTGTGGATAAAGTGGCATATTCCAGAATTAAAACTATGTGAAACACATTCACAGCTCAAAACGGTGGGCAAGAATATCCCAGTTTGCAAGATACATTGTGTCAGTGTGATAGGAGTATCACCTTTTTTTGGGGGGGGGGGCATACTTTTAGGCAAAGTTCATTATTTGTATGATTTAAAATATTTTTTACTATAAAAATAAATATATAATAAAGATATTCAAACATATATGTTTAGATATTAGATGTACATATTTATCTAGAAAACCTATTATGATGAACATCCACTTAACTTCACTTTTCTTTTGTTATCTCAAGAAAATGCCTTTTGCTGTCACCTTTAATATTTCTACCATCAGATTGCTGCAGACTTCATGCCAGCACTCTTTCTCAGAGGCTTGGGACTCTAACCTATACGATCTGCTTAGCTTCATTCAAATTATTTTCTTGAATTACATGTTTACAGTTTAATAGAAAGGTGTTAATTTGCCTCCAGCTGCTAAAATTAATTGCCAGTTTGCTTCTTTCAAATTTTGCATTTTAATTTACGTGTTACCATACACTACCTAATGTTTTGTATCCTGTTTTTTACTAAATATCACATTATGATTATTTTCCGGTAACAATAATGATGGAGTACCTGTATTAACATGTGTGTCCTCAAGATAGCAGATGTCAAAACAAGGTTAGACATGCAGGAGACAGATGAGGAAAGGAGGAGACCCAGCAGAGGAGAGAGAAGGAAGGACGTTGGGTAGAAGCCCTCAGACAGCACTGAAGCTCTAAGGAGAGCTGGTGAGGTGTCAGCAGTCCTTGAGTCTTAGTGGTCTGTTGGAGGATCCTGTGTCACCAGGAACAGCCTGGCTCAGTTAGCATCCTGTCCTGCCCCAGCATGCCTAGGAGCAGCCTATAGGAAGCATGGCCTCTGTTGGAGTCTAGAGATAAAGTTCAGAGTACCATTGCTGGGACCATGATAATCACATTCCCTGCAATCAGAGATCTGAGAAGCATCATGGCCTGCACACTTTGCAGAAATAAATCCCAATGCTGCATAATATTCCATCTGAAAGCTATACCAGATTAAACCTAAGTCTTTTGAGCAAGCCAGAAATCTAGGAATCCTCGACAATTTTCTTTCTTTCACTTCCACAGCCAAGACATCACCAAATCATATTACTTTTGTACCTGAAGTATCTCTGAACTCTGACCTTTTATCTTTGTCTTCGGTGCCAAGACTGTAATAATAACTTCACCCTCTTCTTGTGTCTTAACTTTTAGAACGAGCCGTGTCCTCTCTGTCCCTCAGCCATCACTGCTGCGCCATGTTGCCTGAGTAACTCTGCACAAAAAGAACCATATTTTCCCAACCATATCCTTTCAAATCCACATACAGCTTTTCCTTGCTCTTTGAGTGATACGAATTGCCCTTGCTATTTCCTGTAGCACCATTGGCTCACCTCCACTCCCCACTACTGTCTGTGCCTCCTTCCACTGACCCCCAGTCCTCCTCCACTGACTGCCTTTCATTTTACACCTGAGACACATGTCCTCACAGCCCAGGCTTGTGCTCGCTCTGTCTTCTCCTGGAACATTGTCTCCCTCTCCTTATTAACGAATTATGCATGACTTAGACCGCAGCTCAAGTGTCAGGGGTCCCTTCCTCGACACTCCCGATGAGGTCAGAGCCCCCGACAGTGAACTCCTATAGCACACCACCTTCCTCTCCTTATAACATTTATTATAGCCCCAGTTTCACATTTCCTTCTATAATTACTGACCACTACACTTTGTAATACTCTGCAGTATTCCACTATATTCTGTGCTATGAAGGCAGGCCCACCATCTTTTTTTTATTTTTTATTTTTTCTGGCTCACCAGCAATTTATAGCACCTAGTGCTATAGAACAAAGTAAACATTTGTTGTTGAAGGCAGAATTAGACTTACTGTAAAGGTATAAGCTAAAACACAGGTACGGGAACAGTTGTGGCTATAAGAATATATGTGGTCTCCAAGGTAAAAAGGGAAAGGAAGACCCATCCAAGGAGAATGCCTCTATCTTGTATCATTTGGGGATGTTAAAACATCTTTGGAGGCATAAAGGTGCCAACATCAGCATGCATCCTTGTGATTCTTTAGAGAATCAAAGTACTTCAGAATAACTTGAATGAAAGAGATAATTTGGGAAGAGGCTGGAAATGAGGATTGATGTAAAGAGACACCTGACCATAAAGGAATTTATGTGCAAGTTGAGGAATTTGGACTCTACGTGGAAAGCTATTGAGAAGCACTAAAAAGTTTGAAAGAGATGCCCGAACAGATTTGCTTTCTAGAAAGATTTGTCAGGAATGAAAAGGAGAAATTGGAAGGGGCCACCTGGAGCCCAGAGGTCCCATCAGGCTTCTTTTCTGCAATTCGGTGGGCAGGAGAAGAGTCTGAACTAAAACATTAGCGACAGTGACATTGGAAGGCAAGGGAGGGCCAGACAGATGAAGGAGCTATTAAGGAGTTAGAACGTGCAGCACCTAATCAATTACTGAGTGAAGCAGGGGAGCTACTCGTGAGGTCAAAGAGGAGGAAGTCTGCGAACCAGCCTTTAAGTTTGGCAAGCAGTCAAACTTCTCTCTGAGCCACAAATGAACTTCTGCCTTCCCCAAAATAGCACTTGCAGGGACATACAATGACTTCTTTACCCTTTACTAAAACCTGTCCTCTAGCTTGGAGGGGGACATAGAGTCAGGCAGTAGAAAGAGAACATCCACGTGTCCAGATGGCAGTAGAACTAAAGCCTGAGATCAGTGAGATCATGGTGAGCACAGGGAAGCCCAGACCTACATCCAGAACGTCACAGAATGCCCGGTGCGTTCTCTTGGGATGAACCAATCACATCTAGAAATCTACCAAGATCCATTTAGATTCATTCCTTGGCCTTACAGCAGGATATCAGAGAAGCTTTGGAAAAACACTTAAAATATTCTCTTTCCAGCTTTCCAATCGAGATAGCTACCTTCATTCTTTCAAAGGCTTCCCTTAGGCTAATGTTTATGACAAAGAGGGGAAATTTTGAAATCACCCTATTTCCATTCTTTAAGATTTGCAGACGGTATCTGTGTTGTGTTAGTGTAATTTAAGGCTTATTTTATGTCAAATCCATTGGATGGTAATTGTTTACTGAATGAGCTGAATAGGGGTACTATGTGCCAGGAAATGTGCCAGTGTTAGACATGCAGGTCCTTAACACCAACCTCTGAAGTTATGTTACTTTGGGGGAAAAAAACCCACATGTGCAGGAAAAGAAAAAGTAATACATATTTGTAACAAAGATATAAAAATCTAAGTGCTGTGGGAGCACAGAGGAAAAAGCAACCTTAGGGAAATCAAGTTGATGTCAAGTGGGAACTGAATTTTTCCAAAAGAAAAACAAAAAAGGCTTGAGGGGAAGAAATCTACGCTAAAGAAACAGTGTTTGCAGAGATACCAAAATAAACAAGAAATTGACATTATTGGAGAATAAGTAAGCACCTTAATGCATTAACCTTGGGGAAAGAATGAAGAGGTTAGGAAAGTTGTTAAGCTGTACTTTAACATGTATGCACATGGGCACACACAGACACATACATGCACACACAGGAGTGGGCTATCCCACAGATGTGTTGTGTGTACACAGAGAGGCCTGGTGACAACGGAGAGAAAACAACAGGAAAGGTTAAAGCATCTCAAAGTTCACTTGGAAGTTCTATAACTGCAGTCAATTCCCAGTTACACCCATGTGTGTTAAGAATGTGTTCCCATCTTCCTCTGTCCTGCTGCCAGAAAATCCTGCAGAGCCTGATGGACAGGGCCGTTCCCATTGGCAGGGCGCCAGACCGCCAGACCGCGCATGCCCCGCACAGCAGTGTGAGAGCCCCAAGTGGCTCTCAGTTCCTTGAGATGGGCATTCCGGCTCTTTCTGCCCTCCTGAGATGAGGACGGCTGAGAACACACTACCCCCCGTCTTTATCAATTTTATCCATTGCCTTATCAATTGCTTTATCCATTGTTTACTCTCTTGAACTGCTCTGCATATTCGCTTTTGTCATCTTGCTAAAACTGTGGAGATTATTGAAAATGACAACTTGGTATCTGCAATGATTAAGAGGATATGAGAAGTTTAGACTTAAAACTTGTAAGTTTTAGGGGCACCTGGGTGGCTCAGTTGGTTGGGCGACTGCCTTCGGCTCAGGTCATGATCCCAGAGACCCGGGATCTGAGCCCCACATCAGGCTCCCTGCTTGGCGGGAAGCCTGCTTCTCCCTCTCTCACTCCCCCTGCTTGTGTTCCCTCTCTGGCCGTGTTTCTCTCTGTCAAATAAATCAAATCTTTAAAAAAAAAAAAAACTTGTAAGTTTTAGATCACTAAAATATCTAAATAGGTAGATTTAAAATATATCAAAATGAAAAGGCATGCTTTCTGTTTACTATATAATAGTAAAAAGTAACTGATCATATTCTCAATAAGAAAGAAACAGGGGTGCCTGGCTGGCTCAGTTGGTACAGCGTGCGACTCTTGGTTGTTGTGAGTTCAAGCCCCATGTTGGGTGAAGAGTTCACTTAAAAGAAACAAAGAAAGAAAGAAACAATAAAGCTATAGTACCAGGTATGAAATTTTGGGCAAGTTACTTATCCTCACTCTTTGCCTCAGTTTCCTTATCTGTATCAACATGTATTCCTCAAAGGGTTGTTCTTTGCTATAAGGATTAAATAAGAACTATAACTTGAACTTAGAACAGTGTTTGTTTGATCTGTGGTTTGCTGTAGGTAGGAAAACAGTTTTGTTTTTTTTTTTAAGATTTTTTTTATTTATTTGACAGAGACATGGCGATAGAGGGAACACAAGAGGGGGAGTGAGGGAGGGAGAAGCAGGCTTCCCACCAAGCAGGGAGCCCGATGTGGGGCTCGATCCTGGGTCTCCAGGGTCATGACCCGAGCCGAAGGCATTCGCTTAACCAACTGAGCCACCCAGGCCCACCAAGGAAAACAGTTATTTTTATTGCCTTTAGTATTATATATGTTTCAATTAACCTATTCTTTGATCAAAACAGAAGGAAATATATTATTAATATACATTCACAAATTTTATCTCCGGTGTATTTTGCCTTAAACTAAAATTATTTTATGTTTTTAGTCCTAATTTGTGAATTCCTGGGGTTAGGAGATCATTTCTTTTCTAATTAAAAAAAAATGGATGATTTTTATCTTCTTCTTTGCTTACTTTCTTGACTTTATATAGTGCCTTCTACAATAAGCATTCAGTAGGTGTTTGTGGAATTGAATTATGTCAAAGCTCACCTTTTCTTATCTGTGAAAACCCATGGGTGGCTAATAATCTATTAAGTTGGTAACAGAAACTTCTACCTCAAAAGAATAACATCTGTAATGTTTGTTTAACCAGTAGAATTAAAAGATGCTTTGACTTTGCTCCAGGAATTAGAGGTTTATGTGACCCCAGATTAATGCTGTCTGACACATAATGAGACATCCCAGCAAAGGGATTAAAAAGCAAATAATAGGAGTGCGTGAGTGGCTCAGTTGGTTAAGCATCTGACTCTTGGTTTTCGGCTCCGGTCATGATCTTAGGGGCATGAGATCAAGCCCCATGTCAGGCTCTGTGCTGAGCATGAAGCTTGCTTAAGATTCTCCCTCTCTCTCTCCGTCTATCCCTCTCCCCGTCTCTCAAAAAAAGGGAATAAAAGCAAACAGTATAGGTCTGACATTAATATATATATATATATATTTTTTTTTTGGTTTGAGACTGATATTGTTTTTCACTGGAGAAAAATGAAAGCAAATGTTCTTTGTGCATGCAGTTTTATAAGTAACATTCACTTTGATAGGTAGTGTCAGCAACATTAATTGTCATGTACAACCTGAAAGCAGGACTAAAAAGGCCACTGTACCACTAATGGCATCAAAAATTTTTTAGTTTTGACTGGGGCTATCCTAAGCTCGGTATGAAATTTGACTCTGACTTTACATAGACGAGTCTGATAATATGTTCCCAAGGCCCCACTTTATGGCTGATGGTAGTATGAGCACTTCTTCAGTCCTAGCCCGCCCCTGCAGGGTCCTCACTCTGTGGCTGGGTCCCAGGTGTTGGAGGTGGGCTGGAGCCAGCTGGCCTTGCCTGCTGTAGGGCCCACGGATCCCGGGAACAGGGCATTCCTGACTCAGTGCTGCGAGGGTTGACCACCAAGGATTCATTCATTCCCAGCTCTGCAGTTTATTTGCTGTGCAATCTTGGGCAGGTTAGTGAAACTTCTTCAGTCTCAGTTCACTCCTTTGTAACGTGGAGACAGTTATGGCAAGGTGCCCACCCCTCTGGGCCCTGGTGAGGATTAGGTGGGACAGTGCAGGTAGAACACCCTGTGACACCCTGCCTGACTCACCCTAGGCACCCTGTGACAGGGTGACCGTGCTGTGATGCTCATTCATCGGCCTGAGGCCCTTCAGGGTAGGTCAAGTCCTAATGTTAAAGAGACTCTTCTTTTGCCTCTTTTTGCCTCTAATATGCAACATGATGAGTATGTTTTATAATAACATATTTCTCCGTGAAGGAGAAAGTATTATAGTTGTCTGTTTTAAATTGTTACTTTTCTCAGTAACAAAAAACTGAAAAAGAAGAAAAACGGGGTGAGGAATTTGACTCGCCAACTATTAAAATGGATTTTAAAATAAAATAACCCCAAAATATGGTACGAGAACTAGTAGAGAGATACACATAGCAAATGAGCAAGGAAAAGTCTACATAGCCACATGAACATAACACTGAAGGATAAGGGAGCTTGGAGGAGAGCTCACACAATTATTCTGGAAGCCAGTAGAAGCGAGGTCCAGCGCGCTGACATTGGAACTTCCTCTGTTACAGAAAACCCTTTAGTGTTTTCTTCCATTTGAGATGCCTCACTGGCCCTTAGCACAGTTCCTGCAATGCAGTAGACCTTTGGTAGGAGGTCGGTTATTCCCTGGTCTTCCTTGGACACCAGTGACGGGCACTACTAGTCAACGCTGCCTCCTTTCTCAAGGAGTCTGGGTTCTGCCACAGAGCCTCTTTTCCGCGGCGCTCAGGACCACCTATGCCTAAAGGAACCTTGTGTGTACTTGACCTGGGGGCCGCTTGGCCTCATTCAGTTCGAGACCTGGGATTCTCTCACATCACGGTCAGAGAGCCAAACTGTACCACCGTCTAGAACCAGACTCCCAATACCTTCAGGTGACTTCTGTGATCGTAGTGAAGTCACTTCAGTATGACGATGAAGGCTTTAAACCCACGAGATTCCCAGAGAATTATCAGGTCCCACACAGTAGTCCTCGAGCATCATGTGAATGTGTCATGTCTCCAAAAAAAAAAACCCACCAAAAACAAAAGAAAAAAGAACTACACAAAACATCAAAAGCCCTGAAGAACTTACAGATCACTTGCATGTGCCATACCACACTTTTCATATCTTATTCATTTACTTTAAGCGATTATTGGATTTAGCTTCAACAGTAAAATAATTATTCTTTTTAAGTAATTTAATTCATCTTACAATTTTGCTGCAGAACATTTAGCATTTTAAATGATAATTCTTTGTAGCTGATGATTCACTGTGGTTTCACTAGAAGGACTGAATTTCCGATTAAAGGCTTAGTACTATTGTGGAAGCTTTTCTCCCTCTGAATTTTATTTTTCCCATTTTTGGCTTATAAGGCCTTTGGAGTGATTCCAGCGTGTTTACCTAGGTCTTCCCTAAAGAGGTTAAGTGATTAGATAGCGAAGGAGGGGAAGGGCTGCTGCCAGTAGGTGGCTCACTATGAATGTACTTGGGACGAGATCAGAAATGTCACCCCGCCTCCATTTGGCCTTTGTTTCCAATTCCTGCTTCTTTGAGGCTTTTTCTATAATGTCTGAGTCATTTCCAGAGGGGAAGACAGAGGGGTTAAAAAAAAAAAAAGCAAGCAAGCACCAGCCTTTGAGATCTAGAAGAGCCAAGACTCCCATCTTAACTCTGAGCGTTCACAAAGTATAGCCTAGTCCCGGTTCTCTTTCCACATACAATTGCTTGTTCTTTTGTTCCTTGTGTCCTTGGCAAAGACTGAAAGAATCCAGCCTGTAATACTTGGGCCTCCTGTGTCATTTAAGAAATAATAAGCCATTGTCTTCATTAAGCCACCCTTGTTTTAGCAAATAGAATCCAAATACTGGAGAGGGGACATTTCGGAGGGGGGGAGAATTAGAGCAGAGATGCTTTACAAAATTCCCTAGAGAAACTGCTTTGTTTCTCCTATTTTATTGCTCCTTACAGAGAAGATTCATATTCAAATGGGTTGAGGTTGTGAATAGTTGCTAGCACATTCTCATGCACCCGGGAAGGCTATGATTATGGCTAATTACAATGAAGAATGAAGTCCTAACAAGAGTGCTCAATCAGATTGTTGTTCGTGCATGAAGTAACTAAGGCCAGCCAACGGAGGTGTGATTTCGGTAATTGCAAACAATGTGGCTATTTGAAAAATGCTTAGTAAATCTGTTCGAGACAAAATAAGGTCTAATTAATCACTTTAGGCTCTGAATCCCCCAGATGATCCGTTTGCTCTGTTTTTGTTGTTGTTGTTGTTTTCCTTTTTGGGTCCCTTTAATAAACTATTTCTAAGGTATAAAATATGTTCTTGTTGTCCCACTTGTGTTTGTTGGAGTAATGCATCATGTCGTGTCGCCTGTTGGGTAGCGGCTTTCCCACCAATCATGTTCTGCCTGCTTTTAGTGCAACTTGACAAAAGGTTTTTAAAAATAAATGTGTACATATTCTTGTTACTATCCCATAGGAAAATGCATCATGAAAAATTACTGTAAGACATTGACTATTGACTGAGTAAGCATATTGGCGTCACCATTGTGCTGTCCTGTGTTAGCTTGGATGGTCTGTGTAGGCTGCATGTGGCCCTCAGAGTAATGTTTAACTCTATGTATTAACTATGTAACCCTTAAATAATTAGAAGCCTCCGTGGAAGTACAATTCTGATGTAGGAACTGGAACGCAAACCGCGCCCCATATTTTTTTTCAAAAAATACTTGAACTGAAATTGACCTGAGCTGGACTCTTTTTGTTTACCATTTTGTACCTTTGTTTCGTCATCTAAAAATAGGCTACTAAAATGGCCAAAGTGAATGCAAGAAATGTAGAGGGATAAAAATTAGCCAATTACAGGTTTTAAAAACATCGGTCTTCAATTTCATTTAAGTGTCTAGGAGAATAAACTCTAACTATTGGAGGAATTTCATTATTTTTGCTTTATTTGTTTTCTGTATATGAACAAAAGGAACTTCCTTTTCTTAATTGAATTAACAGGACTAGAAATGACACTCAGCACAGATTTTGACCTAAGGAGCACTGGATGTTTGTCTTCCGTTCTTGTAACAGAAGAATAAATCATTCTACACAGACATATCTATACATCTCTTTATTTAATTTATCTGAAACTAGTAATTGATCATTAGAAGACTTCTTCTAGTAGTTTTCACCAATGAATTTTATATATAGTGAAGGCAGATAAAATAACAACATAGGAAAAAATGAATTTTAGAGCCTTTTCTCATTCTTTTAAAAATGTATTCTAGATACAATGCAGATTGTCAGATTCACAGCCCAGTAATGATATAAAATCGAGTCCTGTTTACCATTACCATTGTTTTATTTTAGCTAACGATTTGGAATCTTCAATGTGAGTTAAAATAATTGTAGCTGTTATTTTATCTACCAAAACTATAGATTTTCTATGATTTGATGGTATAAAGAATTTGTCTTAATAATTTGGGATTTTCTATTTGATGACTTCTCTCAAATTCCTGATTGTCCAATATTTTGTTACCAATTTAAAAATTTTAATCAACGAATATACATTTGAAATGCTTCGTTGGATGTCATACAAGAGAAAGGCACGATTATGTTCTCTAAGTCACTATTGTAACCTTGTTCAGGTGCTGCCTTTGAAAATTCACATTTTGAGTCTAAGAGAAGGTGGTTAAGAAATCAGAATTCAAGTAGCTGCGTGAGAGAATGAGTAAAGTCCATTTTTTCCCTGATTAATATTGAATCTGTTACTTCCCTTCCTGCTCACCAAACACATCAATACAGATGCAAATAAGGTGAGGCCACTTCCTGTAAACCAGCTGTCAACATGTATCAGGGAGAAAAACAAGGAACAAGGAGGACTGCTTCTCATAAAGGCTGTGCCTTTTTTCCATTTGCAAGAAGAATATTTATGGCCTTCATAGCTGGCATCAAAGAGCATTTAAAAATATAAGTTCATACACATCCCAAGCATTTTGTGAATTAAATCAGTCCAAAGTGTAGAATTTGAGAGGGTCGATAGAATTTCTTGGTAACTGTTTCATAAAATTAATAGGTTGTTGGTTTGATATATTATTCAGTTGGCTGCTATCTCTTCCCAGTTTTCACTCATAGATGTTAGGAAAAGTTAATGAAGATTGTTTTAAAATCGCCAATTTTCTAAGAATGTGAACACAATAAAAATAAAACAATTCATTAAAAGATTATTTAATCTTTGTTTTAGGTCCTATTAAGATAGCAATAATATTGTGCATATATGTAGTGCCTTCTGTATTCCTCAAAGTGTGTATTATTTCCTTTAATTTGTAAATTAAAAACAAAAAACAAAACCTCAAGTAAAGTAGGACAGGTATCCATAGCCACCTACCCAAAGAATAGCCATTAAGGCTTTGAAGTGACTAACCTCAGGAGCACTCAGAACTGAGGGACACTCTAGCCCAAACACACTTCTCCCCTCCCCCCATCACATGACCTCTCATGAAAAATACCAGTTTCTGGCTCACTGGCATGGCTCAGTTGGTTAATCATCCCACTCTTGGTTTCCGCTCAGGTCTTGATCTCAGGGTCCTGGGATCAGCCCAGCATACGGCTCTGCACTTAGCTAGGAGCCTGCTTGAGATTCTGTCCCTCTCCTTCTGCCTTTCTCTCTCTCTCTTGCTCTAAACGAAATAAATAAAGCTTTAAAAGAAAATACTAAAACACCAGTTTCCTTCACTTCGTGGATAAGCAGAAGTGCTAGGGGAAAGTTGTGGGTAGTAAGATGTTGGATAAATCAGCTTTTACTCAATCTTTTTGAAGTAGGCTGCTTCCAATTGTTGGAAGCACTTTGCATTTCTGTTGCAGTATCCTGAAACATGCCATTTTTATTGACGTTCCCGAATTATGATCTGTAGAGCTGAAATGCTACAGAGGTAGTATACAATAGAAAGATATTATCAATTAGGATCTTTGGTTATAGGCAGGAGAGCGCAACTCTGCCTAACTTGATCGAAAAGAAATTGGGCACTCATGAACTGTGGAGGAAGCTCCAGAGATAAGTTTGGGAGGTCTGTTGCATCAACACCATTTCCCCCTTTATACCACTTGGTGCATGATTCAGAGTTGGAGGAGAGTTGTGCAAAGCTTCAATCATGGAGTTATGTCAGGAAATGAGAGGACAGGGCTGGCAGAATGAGCTTTCTGGGACCCTGTCTTAGATAGCTCCAGCTACTATAACAAAAATACCATGTCACAGAGATTTATTTCTCAGAGTTCTGGAGGCTGGGAGCGCCCAGTCAGGGTGCCAGTGTACTTGTTTCCCCAACGGCCCTCCTCCAACTTGCAGACTGCCCACTTTTCCTTGTACCCTCGCCTGGCAGAGGGCGGAGAGGAAGCAAGCTCTCCCGTCACTCTTAAAAGGCCAGAATCCCCCTCACAAGGGCCCCACCCTCATGTCCTCATCTAATCCTACTCACCTTCCCAAAGGCCCCACCTGCTAACACCAGCACATGGAGGGAGGAGGAGCTAGGGTTTCAACATACAAATTTTCGAAGGACACATACAAACCATCACAGACCTCCTTTGTCCTCTGTGGTCTTTGGGGAACACCTTTATTTATTCCCTCATCCATACTAAACACAGAAGAGAAAAGGAGGTTCCCTAAAAGGGAATGACGCTAGGAAGGGACAGCTGGCTCTGTGCTCATGGAAAATGATGCAAGTCTCCTACAGTCTCCAAACTGTGAGCTGTGGGGGAAGAAGACTTTTCCTTAACCTTCTGGTTTCTGGTTTCCGGCTGGGCCCAAAAACGAAGCTGACAAAGACAGTTTGCCAGGAGAAAAGCATACAAACATATTTAACATTAGTTTTACATGACACAGAACCTTCATAAAGAGATAAAGACCTGAGGAAGGGCCTAAGCTTGAGTGTGTTTATGTCAGGTCTGCTCAAGAGTGGAAGGTCGTGAGAAAATGTGATGGAACAGAAGGGTCTGAATTAAGGGTGGTTAACTGGGGAGAACTCTCAGCAAACCTCTCAGTGTCTCTCCCTCCCCCAAAGACAGAAATGGGTGCCTCTTCCACGAGGGTCAGAGAGTCCTTCCTACACCTGCTGCTTGTCAACTTCCTTAAGATATTTAGTATGCCAAAGTGTGCCGTCTTTTTCGGTAGCATTCCTGAGCCCCATCCACTGAAAGCAGCATTTCTCTCTAATGTTCCATAGGTAATGACTAAAGGGTCATCTTTATAAATTAGGAATATTTACATATTCCAGACTCAAAGATTAAAGATCTGAGACTAGTACAAAAAGTCACTCTACATCACTGAAAAAAGTTGGTTATCTGCCTTAATGCATGTTTTTTCTCAACTTTCCTTAATACTTTTCTGTACACATAAATGAGATTGTAGGATCTAGAGAAAGACACCGATATAGCCAGGAGCTAGAATGAAGACAGCCTCTTCCCCCTCCCTTGCACATAGTTCCTGTGACCCTTGTACGCACTATTTCCTGCTATTTCCCACCCTTTCCATGCCTGGCCCATGTCAATTTTGAACCTCATCCCATATCAAAGGCAGACTCTACTGAGGTCCCTGTACCCTTACGGCTGGCTCAGATTTAGGGTGAAAACTAATTAGAGGGGCACCTGGGTGGCTCAGCGGGTTGGTTTTGGCTCAGGTCATGATCTCTAGGACGTGAGATCCAACTTTGTTTCAGGCTGCATGCTCAGTGCAGAGACTGCTGGAGATCCTCTTTCTTCCTCTCCCCCCCCCCCACCCCCCCAGATTCTCTGTCTCTCTCAAATAAGTAAATAAATCTTAAAAAATAATTAATCTGAAATCTTTTTTACTTGCTATTCTCAACAGGTTAGTAATCAACTGAAAGTTTCGTGCTCTATGGCTGTCCTGTTTTTTTCCCCAAGGCCCTGTTGTGAATAAAAACAGCCTTAAACATTTCAGAATACTCAGTGTAGTGTAAAGCCTCCACTGGGAATTCCACCGGAGCCCCTCACTAGTTACATGACCCTGGGCCAGGCACCAGGCCCGCATGCCCGTGAAGGCAGGCCCTGGTTTTGCTCCTTGCATCCACTCCTGACCGCATGTGCTCAACTAACAGTAGTTGAGTGAATATCAGATAACTGCCTGAATAAGTATGACTTTGCTGGGCCTCAGTCTCCCCCAGAGGTAAAATCAGAGAGCTGGACTAGACCACTTTTCAGTTCCTTCTAGTGCAGGGAGCCATGTATAACATAGTCAACAATATTGAACTTTGAAGAGAATGCAAGCTTAAGTTGTCACTGATGTATTTTCAAATCCTTATCATTTTTAAAAGGTGTTTGAGAATATTGAGCAAGTACTTCTATTTTTTTCCCTAAAAATTACACTTGTCCCCTTTACAACCAGGGAGGATGATACTTAATAGAAGGCCCTGAGCTACAGGCTTGGTACCTGTTGAGAAGTGGGTTAATCCACATTTTAACTGGGAACCACATTTAACTGCAGGGAGCAAACCCTTCACATTTATAGAGCATATCTGCTGTGGCATAGTGCATTGTTTTCACATATGTTGTTTTATGAAACCCTGAAGGAGCAGTGCAGTATCTAATATTATTAATAAAGAAATGCAGGCTCTGAGAGATGACTCAGCTTGCCCAAGTATAGCTAGAGACGAAATGGATGTAGCCAGCGCTGGAATGGAAGTCTGGATACATTGTTCATGCTTCCATACCTCCCTATTTAACGTTTCATTTCAAAGATTTCCACCCTTTTGATCTCATTTTCTTTTATGTTTTTTACTCTGCACATTCCTTATCTTGAGGCCTTTGTTACTTTTTTCTCCTCCTCAGTTCTTCCATTATTTGGATTTTTCCATTCCATCCTTTGAAGTATCTCTTTTCCCCAGGGAGCCAAGTTGTTTTTTTTTTTTCCCCCTCCCATTTTCTCCTGAGGAAACAGAAATCCTCCACATCGTGAGTTGCAGTGCCAAGATACTTATTTCTAAATATCACCTTCACATAATTATCTTTTTCAGTTTTGTCTTCCTCTTCCTTTAAACCATGTACTGCATTCCCTGTTGATATTTTATTAAGTCATTTTTACATGCTTGAACAAAAACATTATACTTAAGATATCTAACTGGCAATTATCAATATTTTACTGCTTGATTTTCATAATGAAATCATAATTTGATGTGGAAGATAATATTTTAAAAAGAAATCATTTCATTGAAGCAACAGAGTAGAGCTGGGGGAAAAATTCTAGGATAAACAAATAAATATTTATTCATTCTATATCTGTTTGCTGGTTACCTACTATGTATCAGACATTCTTCTAGGTGATAATATGTAACACCAGCACCTTACTGATTTTAGGAGGTCAAGAATAGACAAATATAAAGATATAAAAGGAGACAGATACATTCTTTCTATCTGCCTATTAGTCTTCAAAAGGACTCAAGTAAAAAAAAAATCAGATATGCTTGCTTTTGTTCAAGTTCTTGTTTTAAAGTTTAAATTGACTCTATATATTTTAGAAAACTTAATTTTCACTAAAGTAAACTTTCAGTTCCTACAAATGTTACTACAAACGTTAACTCCAGAAGTACTTTAGTTGTTTGGGAAACCATTATCTGAAAAAGTCTGTACCATGAGGGAGGAGACTTCTATTCCTTCATCACCCCTACACTTTCATTGAGTACTGACTACATACACTAGACATTTGTTATAAGCCATTCCATGTATGATTTTATTATATTCCCACATCTGATCTGTAAAGCCTGTGCTGTTATATATTTTTTTCTTATCATGTCCAAAGAATTTATTAGCCAAAAAATTGAGCAGAAATACAGTTAGACTTCCATGGTGATTGGTAAGGAAATGATCGATGGCAGCCCTGAGTTTTCTGAGCCTCGAGTGAATCTCTTAGCAATTACTAAATGTTAGCTGAACATTTATGAACGTGTGTCCTATACTCCCTCTAGGATAGTATAAAACCTCAAGAAATCTAGGAAAATGGCCAAAATCTTGCTCTGGACTGTGGTTTTCAATAGTAATTGACATATGCAGGTTACTGAAGAGCTTGTGGTTATTCCAGTCAGAAAACTGATACGTGAATTTGGGGAGTATCTATCCAATCTGGCGTGGCTCTTACAAAAGTAGGGTTTGTTAAATTACATAAGGATATTGTGAAAATGATATATTTCTGCTGAATATGCTAGTTTTACTCTCTTATCTACCATCTTAGACCATGACAGTAGGGACCCAGCATTTTAATAAACTTTACATTAAAGCTTCTCCTATAAATTAATCTGGGTGTTTCATACTGAAACAGAATATTTTTTTAAGTGTATATCAAGTTTCAACTATACAGATTCACTTTTAACTTCTGAAGAAGATTTTTGAAAGCTTAGACTCTAGCTCTCCAGATTTGTAATTCCACCAAGCCCGTTATATAATCCTGAAAAAGTTTTGGTATGTCACATATAATTTAAATTATTGAAAAGTTTATTTTACACTTCTTGAAGACTCAGAACTCCTTAAATTTATTTTACAAAAGGCCTCTCTTCTCCAGAATAAATTTAACTTGCCTCATGCCATTAGTATTTAGAAAGACTCAAATTAAGTGGAACATAGCTAAATTGAACCTTTAATTAACTAGACATTTTTCCCCTTTTGCTCTACTTTTAAAGACAGAGCATAAAATTACTGGAAAACAAACAAGATAGAAATGATTTGTTTTAAAAATCCTCCTTTAAGGTTGGTGCTGGAGACCAGTGAATATAGCTAGCCCAGTTTGCATATTACAAAACTATAAAGTTATGATCAATTTAAAATAATGTACCAGAGATACCAATGTTCTCTGGTTCATGAAAGAAATATTACATTTTGTGTGATATACTTTTATTTGCTAAAGCAGAAAAGTGAGCTAATAGATGTTGAGAATACTTCCAGCAATGAAAGATCGAATCAGAATTGGTTTCCTAGTTATCACTCTGAAAACCAAGAAATTAAATTAACGCAAACTCATTTTCACCTGAGCATTCTAATTAATCAAATGGATTAACAAATAGATGGGTAAGAGATGAAAAATACTTGTGGGAGAAAAGCAGAGGCAATACGCTTGGTGAGAGAAACTGCTCATTTAAAACAGTAGTAATGCAGATTATACATTTACTGAGAGCAGCAGAGTCTGGGTGTCATCCACACCATTTCCAGAAATCTTCCAAAATCAGTTCCTGCATAACAGATTCTAACCCACTCCGCTCTTCTCCAGCTACTCTTTATTATAATGTCTTTAATAAATATATACCATCTGCCGTGTCTGTGCAAGATACTATCCTCAGTAACCTAGAAACCCACTATCCTATAGACCCGGCCCTCTTGCCCAACCTTCTTCTAGTTTCCTGCACCTGAGGATTTGCAAG
Organism: Spilogale gracilis; assembly: GCA_004023965.1. NCBI lineage: Eukaryota > Metazoa > Chordata > Mammalia > Carnivora > Mephitidae > Spilogale > Spilogale gracilis. The sequence continues at coordinate 105,470 of PITA01002634.1, read as the reverse complement.
TTAGAATACTTCATCTGTCCATTTTCTTCAAGAAATGTTTACATAGAAAAAACAGTCTGTAAACAGATTCTGGATAACCACCTTCATTTATTTACTGACCTTCCGACTTGTACAAAGAATTTGAAGGAAACTAAAAGGTACCATTACAAGGAGAGCTTACACAGAAAAAGGACAGAGGTGGAGAGGGAGAATTCTAGGGGAACAGTCTGTTGAGGGACGCAGTTTGACCCTAATCAAAATATAGCTCTGATCTTCACAATAGGATAGAAAAAAAACAGGAACCATGATGCATTCCCCAGTTCCTGTTTGATTCAAGGCAGAAAGTCAGGGCATCAGGAAAGCCAAACATCTCTGGGCTGAAGTGAGGAGGTGTTGCCACTCTGGTCTTTTGTCTCAGGACTTGTCACATGACCGGCGTTTGAGAATATTTACTGAATGCTGAGTAATGACTGTAGTTGGGATGCAGCTGATGAATGGGACCCACTGGGGAGACAGCTCCTGGCTGCCCTTGTCCTCCTTCCACTGGGAAGGTCCCTTTGGTGGCTCAGCGTTCCACACTCCATGTGCACCTGAGATGTGTCTCCCGAGCACTCCCCAGGCCTGCAGCCCACCTGGGAGCCCAGTGTGGGCCTTCATCTTATGCACTCTCAGAAGCCTCGGGACCCAGCCCAGTGCTCTCTTGTTTGGACTTTGACTTCCTTTGCTTATTGCGTTTTGTTCCATTTGTATTTTTTGGTTATCCCTCCATCGCTGTTACCATCTCTCCCTCAATTCTCTAGTAACAGAAATCAGTGGTAACAGGTTTTTGTTTTGTTTTGTTTTATCGGAAGCCTTGGGAGTGGCAGTTGGGGGAACTCTGGTACAGAACGGGGACACAGTCCCTCTCTCCCTAGACATCTCTGTGCTGAAGACAAGCCTTCTGTTCTAGCCGGGACATCCTAGAGAGCTGGGTGGCTCTCGCCTCAGAGTTGTTTCCGGATTCCCTTGTCACATAGAGCCCCCGGAGTCTCCGCCTCCCTCCAGCCTTTGAGGCATCCCAAAGGCCCGTCTTTCCAGCACCAGAAGGTATCCGAGATATTTTCCCAACAAAAAGGGGAACCATGGCTAAGGGAAATGTTGTCTTCCTAGAATACCTGACCCCAGTTGGAATCTGATTTTAGAATAATAAAGTTTCCTTCCTGAGGTACACACGTAGCTCCATGAATGGGGTCCCGAGAATCAGGTGCTGACCCTTCACCCTGCGGTTGACTTCTACCAATCAGAGCCCACCCATTTCCTCCTGCAGGAAAGGTGGTCTCTAGAGACCCCGGGTCCTAGAGGGCAGATGCATGGAGGAAAAGGCCCTGGCCTCCAGCCTGGCTGACCTTGATTTAACTCTTTTCTCAACACTCTTTACCTTCTGTTTGCTCTTGGGCACTTTTCAGAACCTTTCTGAGTCTTACTTTTCTCATCGATAAAATGGAGAGAAGAAATCTTAACCTTGTGTTGTTATGTTCCATTTTCCATTCAGGGTGACTTTTGATTTTTCTTAACAATTTTTATTTTAAGCTTTCTCTCTCTCATGGTATCAGGAGAGCTGTTACTTCAGAGGATTTTTAGATACCCTTGAACCACTAGCAGATACCTTTGCATGTGCCTCTATGAGTCGGGTGTTCTACCGTGTTGCTCATAGAACCCATCTGGGAGGTGAGCTGCTCGACTCTTTGCTCGTTGGAAAGACAGCACCCACTCTGGAAGACAGTGGGCATCCAGGCCATGACAGGTTTTAAATCCAGCTTCCCACTTAGTAGAGTGACCATAAACAAGGCATTTATCTTTCTTGACCTCAGTTTCTTCTTTCTAAAATAGGATAATGCTATATCTCAGGGTTTTTGTGAGGAAGGTACTTTCTGCTTGGCATACAGGAAGTGCTCACTAAGAGCTCTAGGGGGCCAGATACTGAAGCACAGTGATTAGATAAGTGATGCAGTCTTTCTCTCTGGGGTACTGTGCTCCTCTGAGGAATAAAGGATGGAAACCTCCTGTCTCAGTCACTGTTTGGAGAGAACTTTCTCTGGCACCACCAGCCTAGCTCACGCTCCAGGACCTCTTGGCCGATCACATCCTTCCTTTCTGGCTTTCGCTTTCTCCTTCCGCGTTTGAGGACCGTGGGACCCCCTTCCCAACCACACGCGCACAGGATCTGCAAGGGAAACACTCATCCATGGGGGTTTGGGGGATCTTTACACAATCACAAACCAATACTCTGAATCCACTACGTCCAATTTCAGACTAAAACTTGACATTCAGTCCCTTTCAGACCACTTACCTGAGAGTGAATCAACCCCTGAAGCTGCTTAGAACCCCCAGCACGTGCATAAGGGACCTCAATTAGACTGCCTGGCACCTTTGCCTAGTCTCCATTTTTAGGTGCCATTTATACAGAGAAGCGTGATGGGATGGGGACACTCTGGCTAGTATTTTTTCAGTGCTGCTGGGTGCTGAAGCTTTACAGTCTTCATGGAATTCAGAGAGAACAGCCAAGGGTTGCTGGGGTTTGCCACTGAATGGCAGCAAGGGCAAATCCCCAAAAATCGTAAACATACTGTTATCACTAAAATGAAGGGGTTGGGCTAGATTAGCTTCAAGATCCCTTCTTCCTCAGAGCATTCTCTGATAATGTGATTCGATCAATCTAACGTATCCTTAAAGTCTTAGAGCACGTTTCCCAAGTGTATCCCAATAGAATACCTTGTCTGCAAAAGGCTGAAAGTTATTATTTGGGAGTAATAAATCAGAGCAAAAAAGATGTAGAGTTCATGGTATATTATTAGTTTCAAGTTTGCTAATCCTTATTTTATGAGATTTAATTTCCATGATGTTTACTTTCCCATTCAACCTATTGTCAGAAAAAAAGAATGTTTTTTGTATTCACTGAAGAGCGAGGCCAGAGACTAGTAAATGTATGCTTTGCCCTTGCTCAGATAAATGCGATAGTTAAAAATGCGATAGACACACACCATGGCAGGCTATGGGGGCCCTTATGTTTACCATGATAAAATTAATATCTTACAAGTTTTCTAAGGAGTTTGTAAGATGTCACAGATTTATTTTTAATATAATCTCAAAGTTGGAAAGCTAAGAAATATAAACCCTGATTCTTGACAGATTCATTATCAATAATACCATATGCAGAACAAAATTACATGTTCAGCAAAAGAAATAATCTGTCATAAGACTAAACTAATTTGCGAGTAATTAAAATTTTACCTGAAAATATAATATGAGTTCTCTTGAGAGTATATGGGAAATTTTTGTGATTATTTAATATTCTCTATTTTTTCTTTCTTGATCACTCTATTAGGGCACTGTAGTCTATATGGTTTTATAAAAATAAAGTGAATCTTAGAGTAGTTGAGCTGGAAGATACATTGAAAAAAATCATCTGCCTCTAGGAAATATGGGTGTCCTCTTTTTGAAGTCTCTGGGGAGAAAGGGAGGCGTTCTTGGGCACCTCTGCTGGATTTCATTGCTGGACATCTGCTTGGTAGCTATTAGGTGCTCAATAAAAGATACTAGTATTTTTCTCTGTACATGAATCTTTGAGGGGTTAACCAAAATCTAGGGGAAATATTAGTTGATTAATAAATGTATCATTAAATCATCTTCATTCTGAAAATATATATTTATAATTCTAAGTAACTATTCTTTTCAGTAATTGAATGCTAGGATGCTATTGTTGTTACAAACACATGCCAACAAAAATCATGTTGAATTGAGAATCAAGAAAAAAGAAGATACTTTGCACCAATCCCATTAAATGTACCTCACCTTTATACAGAACTAAGTGTCTCCCAAGGGCAGTTTGCCTAAAGAGAAGTTTATAGAGATTTGGGAAATAAGTGTTCAAATGTAGTACAGTACCGTATTATCTCTCGTTATTATTCAGATTTTGGCCTCAAGGCCCAAATAGCACTAGGTCAGAAGCTCAACTTTATTAGTACATTCGAAAAGATAATTAGTCAATTAGGAAGTGAAAGTACAAAAACTAGTTTAATGTGCAAAAAGCCATTTACAGGATAGTGCTAACCTGACTCTGATTCAAATTCTAGAAATTAATGCTAAGCCTGCCTTCTACCGACATGTTTTCCCCAATCTAAATGTACTATTTATATGTATGAGATATGGTTATCAAGAAATTTAAAAAAATAATGAATTACAAGAGCAATTGTTTTTAGGTAACGGATAGAATAAATTACAGTTGCTCTATGAATAATTAATTAGCTGGACCATATGCTGTATGGGGGAGCATGTCCGTTCCTACTCGTCCCTCACTACTTACGATAGTGGCCAGTGGACAGTAGATACTTAACTGACTCACTCATTAAAGACAGACCACTTTTTATTACTTTATGAATTTTAGTGGTAGAAGCTTATTAAATTTCCTTACTAGACCCTCACTTTCATTCACTTAGCAAATATGTTTAAGTCTTAGCTGACTATGCTGTAGGTCAGCAAGAAATTGTATAATGTTTCTTGATATAGTTCTAAGAAGTTGTATAAGCTGGTCAATTGCAGGGAACATTAAATAGTCAAAATGTCTAAAGCAAAGACTAGAGATCACTAGGGATCATTATTAGATGTCATTGGTGATTGTTTTGGCGGGAAACCATCAATGATGCGAACTACGATGTCTTCTTAGATCCTGATTAGATGATAAATGCTGTTAAGTGCCCTAAAGCATAATAAGTACATTTAATTTTATTCTGATCAACCTGGAAAGAGTTAATGCTACTTCTAAAATATGCTAAATATTCTTCTAGATACTAACTGGCTTAAAACCCAACTTGGTACCCAAACTTTCAGTGATTCACATCTTATGAACAGGTCACCTTTACAACAATTTGATAGGGTGACCCAACAGTAGGTGTGAAAAAATAGTAGGGTAGCCAGGGTAATGGTGCCTACCATTCAGCAGCAATTAGGAGTGCTAAATAACTACACGTTCTCTCTTACAGTCCTTGTAATGCAAGCTATCTTCTTTTCAATAAACATTAAGCCAAAGCCAGAAAGAGATTTTATTGCTTACAAGTGAATGGTGCTTCTGCTCATGCACTTTCATGTTATACCTCATATTAACAATATTGATTATTGTAGGGATTTGCATAAACTCAATATTGGAATGGACTATTTTACATTTGCTTTGTATTCTAAATCAGACAGGTCAGGAAAAACATGTGGGAGTTAAAAAAAAAAAATGCCCAGCTGAAAGATAGGTTGTCAGATAGTTCAGAGGCTTTTTTTTATACTTTCTTTCCCACCCACCCAATGTTCAGATGCCTTAAATAAGTCTTCTTAATTAAACAAACTGATTTAATCTTTGCTCTCAAACTTCATCTACCAGTTTGCCTATCACTTTGTGACTGTTGGAATATAATTTCTTATTTCTTTCTATCAATAGGGCTTTGGGCCAGGGTCTGGGGGCATGAATCTTACATAAGGCCATCTTCCTTCTGAGGGTTTTCACTTAAAGGCTCTGTACACAAGATGACAATAGAAAAATAGTAAATAAAGTGCCAGCTAATTAATTAGATGGGAAAGTGCCCCGAAAATCTTCAAATTCAGGACTTTGGTGAAAAATCATATGGCACCATGGCTTCTAGACCAGAAAACCCCTTATTTCTTTCCCTGAATCTCTGCCTGATGAACCTCCAAATACGGAGCTTAAACTAGATAATTCTGTGTAGAGAAAGGCCAGTCAGAGTTCCACAAGCACCTGGCGGCAGAGGGAGGAATAGGGTGTGGCATGTACGTGGGTGGGCACACAGGTACACACAGCCCCTTCAACTATCACTCCTGGGTAGTACGGTTTTTGTATATCTCCCATCTTTTCTCACTGAAGATTTTTTTGAACAGCGAATCAAAAGTTCCTGGAGGAACACAAGTTCTGCATTAGCTACCTATCTTTCATATTCAAAGTTGGTCTTCCCCGCAAAGTTCTGCTCTAATAATTGTGTCCTTCACTCAGAGTGCTTAATACTGAATACAGAGAATGATTAGTTTTAGTATCCGTCAGTGCTCCAAGTTTCATTTTTAAATTGTTGTCAATGATTGTACTTCCATGGAGATTTTCTTCCTTCAATAAGATCTGCTCTTGCTTACCAGCTATTTGGCCTTAGAAATCTTTTTTCCCATTTCCCTGGAGCGTGAGCTCCTGGGTCTGTCTCTAATTACTGTACCTCATGTTTGTCTAAAGGAAATCACAGTTCAATGGAGAAGGCCCATCTGTACGCATTTCCTTCCGTAAGCAGCCCTAGCGTAGGAATGGTCTCCTAGCTATTTTCCTCTTCACCACCCACCTCCCTTCCTCGAAAGAACCTGTGCATGTCACAATGCCTCCTGGATATAACTATAACCACGTGGGATGCAGCCATGGTGGGGGGATAGACTTTAAATATCCAGGGCCACCATTGTAAGGGCTAATTCCAAAAGAAAACAGTTGCAAGTGGAACCTCATGGTAGGTGCAATGACAAGAGACTTTCAACCACACTTGAATTTTCTTCTGATAAGAGGGAAGCCAAGAATGAGAAGGGCAACTCCACTGGGAATCATTCTCTTCCCTTGCCTGCTGTTAATGCAGAAGAGAATATGGTGACCACATCTGCCAGCAGGTAGACTCATCCACAGCCAACAGAACAGAACCTTGTGCGTCTCCACTCTTTCTTGTGTGTGTGTCAGAGTCACTCTAAAATTCAGGAGTCCTCAATCACACATGGCCTGATTGGGACCAAATACCCAACAAATGTGTTTGTATTTGATAGAAATGTTTGTCTTATCTTATTTTTATTTTTTTAATCGACAGATAGTGTATTATTTGTTTCAGGGATACAGGTCTATGATTCATCAGTCTTACACAATTCATAGCACTCACCATAGAACATACCTTCCCCAGTGTTCAGCACCCAACCACCCCATCCCTCCCACTCTTCTCCCGCCAGCAACCCTTACTTAGTTTGTTTCCTGAGATTAAGAGTCTCTTATGGTTTGTCTTCCTCTCTGGTTTCATCTTGTTTCATTTTCCCCTCTCTTCCCCTATGATCCTCTGTTTTATTTCTCAAATTCCTCATATCAGTGAGATCATATGATACTTGTCTTCCTCTGATTGACTTATTTCGCTCAGCATAATACCCTCTAGTTCCATCCATGTTGTTGTAAATGGCAAGATTGTGGGAGTTTTGATGGCTGCATAGTATTCCATTGTATATATCTACACCACATCTTCTTTATCCATTCATCTGTAGATGGACATCTAGGACATTCTTTTTTGAATAAAATAATAACATAACAAGAAACATTTTAATAAATAAGGGCTAAATATTTTACTTTTGTGGAGTGGTTAGTGCTTTTAAAAATATTGAGTAAAATGATGCATTTCTGGTAATTTTTAAGGGGAAAGATAGTATCTATATCGATTTATCTATCCACAAAATTATAACTATCAGTCTACAAAATTAGTCATATTGTACATTAGGTATCTTATTAATACTATTAGGGAAATTTGAAAGTTTTCTGGCCTTTGAGCTTGGACATAGAGCTAATACATATGGACAAATTAAAACTTAATCCTCTGGCTTCACACAGTATATTGGTTTTAGCTTGTAGCTTACCATGATTCATACCATGTTAGATTGCTATATGTATACATGAGCCCTACATCATTCTAAATCTTAGTGGAGTCAGTGTGATGGTGACAAGTCTAACTAAGGATGTCTTGCTTTTCTTAGTTTGTGTTCCAGAATATTGCTGCTATTTTAGAAAGTACTACTTAAATTTTTATCCACTGAATATTAAATTTCTTGTGGTATATAATTGCATACAAAGGAACTGCAGACTGTTTTGACACAACCTCCCTTACCTTAAAAATCAAAAGAGTCTCTTAGTTTGCATGATATTCTTCATAAATTAAGCCCTGATGCAATTATCCATCAGTTCACAAAAAAACACATTAAGCTCCATGTAAAATATATATTATAGGGGCGCCTGGGTGGCTCAGTTGGTTAAGCCACTGCCTTCAGCTCAGGTCATGACCCTGGAGTCCCGAGATCGAGTCCATATCGGGCTCCCAGCTCTGCGGGGAGTCTGCTTCTCCCTCTGACCTTTTCCCCCTCTCATGCTCTCTCTCACTCACTCTTTCTCTCTCAAATAAATAAATAAAATCTAAAAATATATATATATTATAAAATAAATACTTATTGCTAGTTGTACCTGAAGATACAGAGCCTATTATTAACATTAATTAGAAGTCTTAAGTCCTCAATTCCATAGAAACTATCCTTTGCTGGGCACCTAGATGGCTCGGTCAGCAATGGACTCTCGATTTCAGCTTAGGTCATGATCTCAGGGTGGTGGGATCGAGCCTTGGTCGTCAGGCTCTGGTCTCAGTGGGGGTTTGTTTCAATCGCTCTCCCTCGACCTCCTCCCTCTGCCCTTCCCACTACTTGTGTGCTCTCTTTCTTAAATAAATAAATGAATCTTAAAAAAAGAAGAAATTGTCATTTGTAGAAGGAGAAGATAACACGAAAGATATGGTAAAACTATGTATTTACCTCCGCTTCATGCTCAGTAAGTTTAAAATATTAAAAGTTTCATTGTATCTGGTGGTCAAAATGTAACCTGGCATGATTTTGAGCCTCACTGCCCTGGTATCCATTCTCTGTCTCGGCATCGCACTTCCATACTCAGAAATCACTGGTGGTAGAGCAGAGCTGATGCCGAAAATGATCTATTCCATTTGTGCAGATCGATTCAGTACAGCTGCAAAACACAAATTTTAGATGAATTCAATAAAGGACATGGTTAATCTAGCAAAAGTTTCCATCAGTCAACAGGAGACTTTCCTCATTGAACAAATATTTATTTGAGAATCCGCTTTGTGCCAGGCCTTGGACTAGCTGATGCAGAGAGGACAGTGAGTGAGGGAACCAGAGACAGATGTGACTTTTAATCGACTGGGAAGTGAGAAGGAACGGTGGTCCATCAGCCTGCAGAGCTGTGTAGGTCAGCCAGAAGAGCCCTGATCTTGAATGAGTTAATTCTGAGAGAGATTCTGAGTGTATCTATACAATGCCTCTGTCATCAAGTGTTTGTAGGGATGTGTGAGGGAGTATCTTTTAAAGCACTTAGCAGAGCACTGGCATATAGTGGGTACTAGGTACTTGGTAGCCCCTCCCTCTGTGTCAAGGTCAGACCAGGCCACTGGAAAAGAAAAAGGTCAATTCTTTGTTGCTGTCTCTGCCATTACGGAACCCGTTGTGTCCTCCACACTTGGGTGCTGTTTTCTGAAACAGGAAAGACACCAGAGGGAAGAGAACAGGTGGAAAAGGACTTGTATGAGGAATGGTTGCCTCTGACGTGCCCTCGTGCGGGCATAAATTTTCAGCTGGCAAGCATGGTCTGGGAGAGGGAAGGTCTGATTTTCTGGCCTCCAACGGCAGCTTGTTTTCTTGTCCCTGCATACAAAGTAGCTATGCTGGGAACTGTTGGATTTTTAATTCAATTCAGCAAACATTCATTTAACACCCACCACGTAAAAGGCTGAGTAACTTGCTCGGAAATTTGTGAGTGATGTGGCCCCTTACTGGAATCTACTGGAAAGAATTATCCTGTAGATGATGTCAGGTTTTGATAGATTTACTTAGGACCTTTGTTAGATATCATGAAATACCAGTGTGTATTTCTCTCTATTATAGGAAAAGCAAAGGAAGAGAAAAGCAGAAAGTCATATAATCTACTGCAAAAGAATGAGTGCCTTATGGTGTACGGAATGTCTGTGGCAGAGGGTAGCATGCAGCCAAAGGCTCGGCGTCTTTATGGGAAAAAATGGTGAAATATAATATATTTTTATTTTTCAGGTAGCTCGATTATCTGAAGTAAGGTCAGCCATGATTATTAAACAAGAGTATTTTTTAAAAGATAAAATGAAAATTTATATTCCTTTTAGAATAAAACCTATCCCAAATTTCTATAAATTTATGGAATTATATGATTATAAGAAATCTATAAAATTCTATAAATTTTTATAAATTTCTATAAATTGTCATGCTTCATACATAACTCTGCAGTAAAAAATAAATTGCAGTTATCTGAATTCTTCCTCCTAGATACTCTAAAACAACAAATCACTTTCATACTGACGGGGCTCCATGTACGCTAGACTGTGTTCCATGGCAGCCAGATCCCAGATGTTCAGTAAAGCATACACCAGAAATTCAGTCTCAGTCCATGCCAGCAGTCTTGTCTTAGAGAGGATTAGGTATTCATATCACAATACATCTGTGTCCGTAGAGAAACCAATATTCTAGATATTACTTAGGTATGGATATCATTTTCCTGGCCATGGTAGCTGCTCATGATGCTGCTAACGAGGGTCTGTAGGTATAACATTGGACTTTAAAAGCCAGTATACGGACCACAGTCCTGGCCAGCTTCAGTGCATATACTTTATGGTGTGGATTGTGCCTGCTCAGCATATATTAAAACTTACAACCTGGATTCTTTGGGTTCTCTGCTCAGGTACATTGCTTTCACAGTGTTTACCCAATTTAGAGATTGATTTTATATTTCACAATTTCTTTTAAATTACATCTCTGATTTCAGCAGTTTCTTAATATTTTGCAGTCTTGGGGCAAGTTCAGTACACTTTATGTTTATTCAGCAAGGGTGAACATCAAATGGTTCACAATGCGTCAAATGATTTTTTTTTTAAGTATACATATATATACACACAGAGAGATAAATGATAGATGACAGTGGGCAAATTATAAAGCAAAAGGAGGTAAATCTGGGTAAAAGGCCCGTGGGTAGTATTTCCACTGCTTTTGTTTCTGCAACATTTTGTAAATTTGAAATAATTTCTTAACAGCAAAAAAAAAAAAAAGCAAACTTCCAATTACTTCATAAGTCCTAGTGCGTGGTATAAATGGCTTTGTACTTAATTCGGAATAGAATAGTATTTGTGGCACGCCTGGGTGGCTCAGTCGGTTAAGTGTCCGACTCTGGATTCCGGCTCAGGTCATGATCTCAGGGTCAGGGTACCCAGCCCTATAGTGGGCTCTGTGCTCAGGGGATGGTTCTGCTTGAGATTCTCTCCCTCCTTCTCCCCTCCCTCAACACGTGCTCATGCACCCGCTGTCTCTTTAAAATAAAAATAAATAAATCTTTAAAATAGTGTTTGTGATGAGCCTAAAATACGAAAGAACCATGTCCTATGTCACCTTCTGTCGTGTGGGTATGTGTATGTGGGGGTGTGTGGATGACCGCACACGGTGGTTGGTATAGTGACGGTTTCCTCAGCTCCGCTAATGACTGACTTGTCTCAGCAGTGAAAACTCAGTAGGGCCAAAGATTTCAGGGACCAGGCTTATATATAAGCATGGTGTGAACCCAGCCTATGCAAATGTAGGAAACCGTGCCACATAATCCACAGTTCCTGGGACAGAAGTGCCCTCTTCTCCAGTCCCAGTAAACGTATGAAGTACCTTGTTTAGCCTCAGAGGTGGGGTAGAGGCTGAATGTTGGCCATGTCACCGTCACCATCTAAGATGCCACCATCACCATAATATCATTTTCTAAGTTAAATTTTGGTCTTGTTGAAGTTACTGTACACATAGCGTTGCAATAAACACTACAGGGATCAGCAACTGTGAAGAAGAAATGTTTTTCTCCAGTCATCTGTAGTGTTTAGCATTTGACCAACCCCCCTTCTGGAAGCTCTGTTTTTCCTTGCGGGTCTTGATAACTCTGTCTCCTGGTTCCCCTGGGGCCCCTCCAGCCGGTCTTTGTCGGGCTGAGACCTGACTCCCTCTCCTCTTCCTTCCTTCTCCGTATCTGCATCTTTCCTCCTGGACCACTCCGCTGTCCTCATTTATTCTGAGTTGTTCTTTGCCAAAACCCCACTTCATTCCTGTGTATCCGGTGACCCGATGGTACTTTGTATGACTTCACATCAGCCTACGGCACGGCATCTGCTGGGAGGCTCGGAGGTTTGTGCCTTCATTCCTTGAAGGGTGACCATTCCTTGAAGGGTGAGATGTAGAGACAGGAGACACTGCCCATAGCTCTTGGGCTCATTTTATTTAAGTAATTATTTTACGGTTTTCAAGTGTTTGCTCATTGCTAACGTTTTGGCTATTGTTATGTCACACGGAGGAAACTTATTTTCACGTTTTATTTTTGTCACATGAATCTGGGGGAAATTGTCCACTCCTTTATTAATTATTAGTCACATGCCTTTAATTTTCCCTTGAGACAAGTATACAGGGATGAGAACTATAAATTCTAGGTAGTATTAACTTCTTTGGAATTTAAATAATTTTAAGGGAAAAGGAAGACATGTTTTATGTCAACTAGTTATGTTTGAGTTGTTGCTTTGGTATTGGGCTTCCAAGCTGAAGCAAGTTTCTCGTGGGTCGTCTTTGTCAGTGAAGCGAAAGCTTGAGCTCATACTGGACGTGTGACTTCCTGTGTGTTCTTTGGAATCTCTGAAAAAAAACTAATGGCAGATGCTATTCCAAACACAGGGTCGCCCTGGTTCAGGTGACCACAGATGTTTTGGGGATAGCACATGACCTCTGCAATTGCCAAGGTATTCCCAGGGAAATCACTATTTGCTGTCAAACTTCCTACAAATACTCAGAGGGAAAGAACTAAAGCTATTTCTGAGACTTCTAATAGGATGTTATAGGAAATGTTAAGAAATGTAGCTATTTTTACCATCAAAATTGAAGCTGAATCTGAAAGTTGTGTCCTCGCCCCACCATCATCCTCAGACGTATTCTGCATGGTCAGGTTTAACCATGGCTCCATCACTGAGCAGGGACCAAGGGACTGATCTTCTTCTTCTTTTTCTTTTTTTTTTTTAAGATTTTATTTATTTATTTGACACAGAGAGATAGATCACAGTTAGGCAGAGAGGCAGGCAGAGGGAGAGGAGAAGCAGGCTTCCTACTGAGCAGAGAGCCCAACGTGGGCCTCGATCCCAGGACCCTGAGATCATGACCTGAGCCGAAGGCAGAGCCTTTAACCCATGAGCCACCCAGGCACCTGGGAATGATCTTCTGTGAGCTGTCTGTGCTAGCACTCACTAACATAGATACTCGGCTCTGGGTCCATGGACACACCCTCATACTGGATTTGCCTTGCTGGAACTTCTAGAAACTGTGTCTGTGCTCCTCTGCCATTCGTGGAACCATTCAACTGCTTCTGGGTCTAAGAAGCCCAGCTCTTTCTACTGTGACTGCTGCCAAGCCCTTCTGACCTGTAGAGGAAACAAGCATTTTGCTTCCTTCCTGGACTCTTTCCAGGAGAGAGGTTACAGATCACTTCTGCTTTTAGGCTTATGTCATTTCCATTCCAAGATCTCAGGCTCTGGGAAATGTGAAGAGAAAAGAGGGTCAGAGGAGAGTCTCCCAGGCTCACCATGGCTCTGTCCTGCCTCCGCTTAGAGGAGATCCTCTGGCCTTGGAGAACTGGGTCGGGGGCGGTGTGTGTGGGAAACTAGAGCATGCCCTGAAGCACACATTTCCATCTAGAACTCTGGGTTCAACATTCTTCAGCTTTGGAAAAACCAATGCCCAGGAATTTAAAAGACAAAAATCTTTTCTCTAATTTTCTGCTATAACAACCCTTCCCTAAGGCAACAAGATCTAGCTGCTGCCCCAATAGGAAAGAGGGTCAGAATTTATAAAAATTGGCAAGGAAAGAGGGCATAGGAAAATTTTCAGAATAATATCCTTCCATGGTATTATTACTATTACCCCGGTGAACAGATTAAAAGTTTTCTGATTAGGCTAATTTTGGCATTTAGACTCAGTTCTCCTGTGATAGAGAAGTATAAAATTGTCATAGACATGAGCATTATAATAGCAACATAGTAACGACACTGTAGGAGTGTCGAACTGGGTTAGATGACCAAGCGGTCGTCTCACTTGATGAGACATTGTGACCCTCAAGCTTTTGATGTACATTTTCAGCCGTTATTCATCAAGGTGGTCACGGTAATAGACGACCCTATATTGTTCTGTAATGTACACTCTATTTTAGGTCTGTTCAGATGATAGCAAATTTTCTACACCATTGATCCATTAAAAAAAAAAAAAAACTTTCTTTGAATTCTGCTTGCCACTAATCAGGCTATTATATTCAGTTTTTTAGATAGGTTAACAACTTAAAATCCAGCTTTAAATGTTGCAGTAGTTTAAAAATAGAAGTCTTTTACTTCAAACTATTCTGAGAGGGTGCTTTAAGCAATAAAAATGTACTTTATAGCTTGTTAACCTAGATCTCGTGGCTATCCTTTCTGCAATAATGTGTTTACTGTCTAAATCAGACTTGTCAGACCAATGCTCTCTAGTGATGTTTTTAAAGTCAGAGTAAACTGCTACATCCTGTCTTCTGTGATTATCCAGTCTGGCATGCTGTCCTTGTATTCTTGTATTTTGAATATGAATTGCAGTCTTTAGCTGACTTAAGCATTTTATAGAAATGTTTCTATGTAACTTCTTTTATATGTAACTTACATGTAACTTCTACTTACATCAGCATCGATGAAATATATTAAGTGAGCTCTATAACCTGGTTATTTTCTGTTTCAGTTACTTTTAAGACCCTTGAATATGCACTCACGTACTTTACACGCATTAAGTTAGAATATCGGAAGCTACGTTATTTTGAGGTCCTCCACATTTTAACATAATCGGCTCAGGGTCAGAGCATGCTGACACCAAGTAGAACGTGTAAAGGCCACATGGAATGTGATGGCGTGAAATGAAGTCCATCAAACTGATTAGGAAGGTCTCAATACGTCTTGGAAATTGGCAGGTATTTTAGGAAGAAAAGGTGTGTCATTAGAGCTAAGGCCAGTTAAATGAGGAGATTAAAATATATTATTCTGAGGGCCTAGTGCCATAACTGGCAGCTTGGTGTTGAACACAAAACACAGCCTAGTTTTAAAATGTAAATAATTTAACCATTACTTTGGATGCTGACCATCTTTCTATCAGTCCCAGTATAAATATATACATATGTACAAATATATGTGGTCTAATAGGACAATGTATAGTACAGAAGTCATCATCTCTGGGTTTTATTGTGAAATCTTGACCAGCTGTGTTCTTAATTGATTTTCTGCTTTTTCTCTCCAGGATCTTCAAATCTTCAAACTCTACTTCTGTGTGTGTGTGTGTGTGTGTGTGTGTGTGTGTGTTCATTTTTTGTTTTGTTTTCCTGGCTTTTTACCATCATTTAAGTACTCTAGTATTTACATTAGCCACAATCATAATCGTTTCCTTGACCCTGATTTTCTCCCCAGGTACGGTCCAGGGCCCTCCCTTCTTCAGAGTCGACACCAGCTAAGGGTATTCCTTGTACTCAGTGCCTTTACTTTCTCGCTTCAAGATCACTTGGATAAGGGGAAACTTCTGCCTCTTTGTCCCCAACACCAAACACTAGGCCCAGTGCCTAATTTACTTTATCAGTATTGAGGAGAGTGTGTGCCCCATTCAGGCCTTCTCCTTGGTCTTCATATCACGTAGCCCACAAATCCGCTTTCTGGGATGGAACCCAAACCAAGAGGTTATGTTGGAAGCCCTCCAGCAAGCTACTGTTCGCACTCAACCCCGAGGACCCCACAACTTCTCTGACTCTTTGGACCACAAACCTCAGTGACTGATGGTTTTGGTGACTGGAGCCTGGGAAGGGAGCCCAGAAAGCCTCCTCCCTCACTAATGGGCTTCCCTGGAAGCACCCCTTAGAGTCTAGGTCTTGAACCTCTTCAGGCAGTTGTCAGAAACACCTCTTTTGCAAAGCAGCTGTTAACTTACAGCTGGGCTCTTGTCAGAACTGAGTGCCTGATCCAAGGAGGACTTGCACTTCTCTGGCCAAATACTCACATATTGGTCCAAGTCAACTCAGACGCAGTGACTAGGGGGTAGGAAGGGCCCAGGAAGCCTCACTTGTCAAGTGGAGATAGCATTTTCAGGACCACATCCAGCCTGACCCAGTAGCATTAGAGCTTAACACGAGAAACTGACAGCCATCCACTAAGAGGAAATTCATCTCCCACTCTACCACCTGAAGCAAAGCTGGTGGCTGTGTGGGGCTCCCAATTCACTAAGTTCCTGGGCTAGTTCACTGATGACTAGGATAAGCTTAGACCCAGTGGTGTCTCCTCGCTCCTGCAGCTGCTCGACTGCAGCTCCAATCAGCAGAACTAAAAATGTCCGTGGTTGCTTTGTTTGGTGGCCAGACATCAAGGCCGGTCTCAACTCTAGCCCGTACTACTCTTAATAAGCCTTCTTATATGTTTTCCTGATTCTTTGGATATTGTCAATGGCCTAGCTCTTTGATCTGCCACTGGAAAAACTACAACTGGCAGATAGAACACACTTATTTTGGAGGTAGAGACCCTGCAAAACAAATCACATTGCTGATCACATCATCTGGGTCACTGATACAGAGGCCCATACTCTGGGTCTGTTCTCTGATAAAACTAATTGGAATCAAGCTACTGATAGAGCCTGTACTGCCCAGATGGGCCCCAGGACAGCCTGGACCCTTTATCATGCTGGACATGGCAACATGGCCACCGTCATAGACTGGGCACAGAGTGAAGACGTGGAGAACTCTGCAGGTTTCTGACACAGAGCTACCACTACCTCGAGACTTGCGACCCATCTGTATCACAGGGGTATTTTTGCAGGGGACATTGCCCCACCTGCTCCTGGAGACTGACCATATTGGACCTTTGGTCTCCACCTGGGACTGCCAACACTTTCTCAGGCTATGGTGTTGTGGTTTCGGCCTGATCAGCTCACTTCAGCCACACCATTGGGCCCTTGAAACAAATTTGTTCATACTTTCAGTTCATGTTTGCAGTCTGACAAAGGTATACATTTTTATCACAAAGACCACTCAAGAATGGGCTGATGGACCTTCTGCACTGCCTACAATCCACAAGCAACAGGCATTGTTAAACAATGGAACAACCTCTTCAAAAATTAACTCAAAAAAGTTCTGACTTTATCTTTTCCTGGTCCACACACCTTAGTAAGACCTGTTGGTCACTGAATGTAGTTATTCCCAGAAAGAAATCATCTTCTCTTGCCCATTTTCTAGGTAATGGTCAGAATGTAGGGGGTGAGGAGTCATACAGTCCTATTTCGAAAATTTAATGACCCACCCTGGTTATTCCTGATGTGATGCTTCTTTCTTTACCCCAACAACACCCTCCCCTAGACGCACTTGGTTAATGTACCTTTTAGGGCCGGTGTGTTCAAATCTAATTCTAATTCAGCCCTTGCATTCTCTTGTGGGGTTGCCATGCATCTGGGTCATTGGCCAATGACCACTGACTAAAGGGTGTGCTCACTGACTCCCCCTACTATGGTTCCACACAGGCTAAAGTGATGACCATAATGGGTCTCTATAAGTTCTATAAAAATTCCCTTGTATTTCTGCACTTGACATACCAGATAAAAAGTCTGGAGTTATTAGGGGATGTTGGAAATAAAGTGAAGTAACACCACTGAAATGGGGTTATGAGGACAACAACCTTAGCACTTGTGTAGGGAAAACCTCAGACATAAGGTGCTATGGAGAATGGAGGGACAGTAATGATCTTTGTCCTTTAGAATTATCCCTGATGTCTTCCTTATAAAGGAAAAGGGCTTGGTGCAGCTCATCCAAACTATTACAGTCACTTTAAATGTAACTGACTGTCTTCCATTTGTTGACAGACAGATATAACTAGGACTGGATTGCCATTTCCCTTAACTTATTAAGAATCTGTTGGAAACAGGAGGGGCTGGCCCCAGATGGCCTGGTGGTGTGGACAAACACAGCAGGTTGATTGATGGTTTTAGGGCAATCCTTCCAAAACCAAGGGCTTGGCTCTGTTATCCAGACCAAACTGAAAATCTAAAATTTTACCCTCTGGCTGGGAAGTCACATTGCACTAACACAAAGTATACCTCAAGTCCAGTAGGTCTTATGTGGGGGTGCTAGAGGCATATAGCATGCCCTGAGAATTGTATTTCTTGTGTTAGAGTCAGGCATTAACTTGCTCTCCTTCCTCCTTAAACCCTATGGGTGCTTCTTAAGAGTTTAGGAAATCCCCACCAATAGGGCATGTAGCCCTCAGATTTACATGGACAGCCTAAAATGAGGCTGCCTTGGGTTAACTTCACTCCATGGAAAGTTTATCCACATGTTGGGAATCATCTAGTCAGGAGAGTGGTATGGAGTATGTCCTGGGCTTGAGCTTAAGGGGCCATGGCATGGCTTGGAAGGCAGTCAGGTCATCTTTAATCTACTGGTCGAAATTGTTGTAGGTGATATGTGTACCTAGACCTGCCCTTAACAGGCCAAGACAGTCTGCACAATCACCGAGGCAGTCACTCATGCCTTGGGACAGGTGAGGTCGCAGGGTGCGTCGACCAAAGCTGTGTGCATGATTGTATTTTTCTATCTGAGTTTGCTAGAGATTGAAGGTAGTCCTTGTTTGGGACTTGAGTGGGATGAAACCTCCTCTCCCTGATAAAATTAGTCATGAGAACAAGGACATTCCTATGGTGTTACCCCTTCAAGCCCAGAAACATGATCTGGAACACGATTTGCAAAGAATGCCAAATTATTGACTTTAGTCCAACAAGTATTTCTTGATTATATATATTCAGTCCTAGGGTAGGCAGATAGAAAATGCAGATGAGTAAAAACGTATGTCTTATTCTCTAGGAAATTATTATCTAGTTGGAAAAGTAAGACCAAGTTGAGCAAATGGCTAAAATGGCACCCTCTTGTATTTTTATTTAATTATAAAATTCTATGAGGCAAAAAGTTAGTAATATAAAAATTCCGGAAAGAGATTGCAATGTCTAAAGCCTGGAAGAGTCAGTAGGGTTTTGAGGAAGAAATCCGTCTGATGCATGTGAAGCCCAGCTGGCTAATTGCCCACCTATGGAAATTAGACCGCTATCTGTTGTCTGCACGGCTCTCCGGTATTCTCAGATGACTTGCATGGTGTTGCGTGACTTTTCTAAAGAGTAGAGTCTTCATATAAGTCATAGGTAAATGTTTCCTTTTGTTGATTTGGAATTTTTTTCTATTCATTGTCATATGAAACAAGCTTTGTGGAAGAAATTATACAAGCTCTGCAAAGAGTGTATTTTTAGAGAGAAGATTTTCCCTGAAACAGAATCAGAAATTTAATAACCATGAGTAGAAATTGTGATTCTTATTGGGATTTATTATTATTATTATTATTATTGGCATCATTAAGTACAGTAAAGATGATAACAAAATAAAATGATAAAAAATGATAAAAAATATCTTTTTTGAAAGACATTTGATGATTAAAATTGGACAATATACACCATCAAATAAAATAAAGTGCATCTTGTAGGTGATTATAGAACATAATTTCAAGACAGCATGTACTATATTTGAAGTGATAATTCATGATAATGAAAGGAAAACATTGCAACTATCCAGGGTAGCTCTCTCTTAAAAAAAAAAAAAGAGAAAGAAAGAAAAGAAAAAGAAAACACACTCTTTCATGTAGCTTAATCTTTTTTTTTTTTTAAGATTTTATTTATTTGACAGAGAGAAACACAGCTAGAGAGGGAACACAAACAAGGAGAGTGAGATGGTGGCAGGCTTCCCGCCACGCAGGTAGCCTGATGCGGGTCTCGATCCTGGGACTCCAGGACCATGACCTGAGCCGAAGGCAGAGAGCCACCCAGGCGCCCCCTCCTGTAGCTTGATCTTGGCAGGAATGCCTCACGCTAAGCAAGTCAGTATTTGGGTTGGTTTGCTTAATCTTTCCTCATACGATGGCTTAAGACCTGTATAATCTGAAGATAAAATCTGCAATATGTTTTATGTATGAATAACAATCTTAGTTCTGTCCGAGACCTTAGAAAAATCTCCACAGATAAATGGACTTCATACCATGCTCCCAGCAGCTCTCTGATTGTAACTT
>PITA01002634.1:58679-85355 GCA_004023965.1 Spilogale gracilis | reverse complement strand
CGGAGACCTGGGATGGAGCCCCACATCGGGCTCCCTGCTCGGCAGGAAGCCTGCTTCTCCCTCTCTCACTCCCCCTGCTTGTGTTCCCTCTCTCGCTGTGTTTCTCTCTGTTAAATAAATAAAATGATTTGCCACGGTGAGACATTTTAACTGTTTGTTAACTTTGACTGTTGTGGCTGCTTTTTCTGCTCTGACCACCGCAACCCCCTCACCCCCCGCTGGGTTGCATTTCCCCTGCCACCGGGCAGCTCAGGGATCTGGCTAAGGGAATACTGATGTGGAGATACACTGAGTGTGAGTTTCAGTTGTGTCTCAATAGGGACATGTCCTGTGGTGCTGGCGGGCAGACCCACGCGGAAAACAAGTTAGGAGAAACGAGCTGAGGGATGTCCGGCGCCAGAGCAAGTCGCTGGTAAACCCTCAGATGCGGAAGAAGGACAGGACTCACTGTATGTGTAAGAATAGTGTCCGAGGAAGGTAGTGCTCCATCGGTAATGTGATACAGGCTACAATAAGGTGCCCTGTATTGACTTCTTTTATTCATGTGAGTGATGTAAAATAAAATTGATCACAATCCCTCCCTTTGTCGGACAGCAGTCTGTGGTAGTACTTCAATAAGCAAGTAGTCTGTGTGCTTCTGGGCCTTCCAACATATTCAACCATGCTTTTTTTTTTTTTTAACATTTTATTTATTTCTTTGACAGCAAAAGAGAGAGAGAGCACGAGCACAAAAGTAAGGGGAGAGGCAGAAGAGAGGAAAGAGCAGGCTACCCACTGACGAGGGACTCGGATGCCAGACTTGATCCCAGGACCCTGAGATCATGACCCGAGCTGAAGGCACAGGCCTAACGACTGAGCCACCCAGGCGCCCTTTATTCAGCCATGTTTTAACAAGACTGATCATCTTGTCCCAAAGCATTCTGGCACTTCCCAAATGGCACATTTTTTTTTTAAAGATTTTATTTATTTGACAGAGAGAAACACAGCTAGAGGGGGAACACAAGCAGGGGGACTGAGAGAGGGAGAAGTAGGCTTCCCGCCGGGCAGGGAGCCTGATGTGGGACTCGATCCCTGGTCTCCGGGATCATGACCTGAGCCGAAGGCAGTCACCTAACCAACTGAGCCACCCAGGCGCCCGGCACATTTTTTTTTTTTTAACCAAAACTAGTAGTTTATTAAGAGGAAGAGATAAATTCTAAATAAGAATGATGAATAGGCTCTCAGATTGTTTGATAACCCAATTAATGAAGAGAAGTGACGCATATGAACCCACTGGGAAAAGATTTGAATCCCCTGCTGTTTTGACACGAAGCTCTGACATCACAAAAGATAACCTCCCATGTTGTAGTGAACCGCCGCTATGGGAGCCTGGCCACAAGCCAGCTGACGATTGTCGTCCGTCAGAGCGCGTAAGGTTAGTTTCCATACAAGAAAAATTGAAAAACCCTGAAGTCATATAG
The DNA here is from genome assembly GCA_004023965.1 of Spilogale gracilis. NCBI lineage: Eukaryota > Metazoa > Chordata > Mammalia > Carnivora > Mephitidae > Spilogale > Spilogale gracilis. The sequence goes on along the minus strand of PITA01002634.1, from coordinate 83,895 downwards.
CTCTCCTGTGAGAGAAATTTTGGATTCCCCTCATTTGACAATTTTTAAAATGTGCGTGATATAACCCATAATGAATTGTGAAATGAAAGAAATTTTCAAACTATCAGTAATTAAAAAGATATTTAGATCAGTTGTCATTATTTTTGGTATTGGTGCCTGAAGAAATTTTGAGCTAGAAATCAAATTGCAGGGGCACCTGGGTGTCTCAGTCAGTTAGACGGCTGCCTTCAGCTGGAGTCATGATCTTGGGGTCCTGGGATTGAGCCCCACATTGGGCTCCCTGCTCAGGGGAAGTGTGCATCTCCCTCTGCCCCTCCTCTACTCCTGCTTACTCTCTCTCTCTCTCTCTCTCTCTCAAATGGATAAATAAAATCTTAAAAAGAAAAGCAGGTTGGAAAATTTTGTTGTGTTTCAGATATTTAGAATTATTACTAAAATTCACCAAATTTTGATAAAGCATTAAAAGAAAATAGAATATTTGGTAATATCCCTGTTTTATTAAACATCTAAATGCATTATTTAACTGGTCGTCTTCTCAGGGTCATGAGATCGAGCCCTGTGTTTCGGCACAGAGTCTGCTTAAGAGTCTCTCTCTCTGTTCCCCCCCCACTCTCTCTCTCTAATCAATAAATAAATCTTTAAAAAAAGTCTCAGGTATTAAATATAAATGCTTGTTTAATTCCAAGAGCGATTCTTGCGTAGGGCGAACAAACATGAGGGCTGTCTCTGCAGCATCCTCCCCCCTCCCCCGCCCCCGCCGCCAGAAGATGAACAAACCTGAGTAAGTCTCTAAAGCTATTTCTTTTTGTGTGCTGCCTGTTTCCCAACTGTTTGGTCATCACAGTCCAGTGTTAATTGTTGAAAATGAGTGGCCATCCTGGGCTGTGTGGCTTCACTGGCAGGAGGAGGTGGTTGTAGGGAGATGAGGCCATGGGAAGAGGAGAGCCCTAAAATGAGGGAGTGTCACCGACAGCCGAAACCAAGGGCAGGAAGCCGCCTACCAGCCCTCAACCACTGTGAGTAGCACTGCCGAACCTTCCAGGGTTTGGGGTGAGCCCCGCACCGCACTGCTAGCTGCTGGTTGGATATGCAGAACCTCAGCCCCAACCAGACCGTCTGGACCAGAATCTGTATGTTAAGCGCCCCACTGGTGACTTGTGTGCACGTGAACATTTGCAAAACTCTGGACAGGAGACCGTCCTTCTGTTCTCCTTCTGCCTTAGCCTACACTTGTGCTTGTGCTGTCCTCGGCACAAGGAAGGTCTTCCCAGTCAGGGCTGGCCCGTGAGCGCAGAAAAGATAAGATGCAAATAAAGTGTGAGCTAAAGTAACCACATGAGGCATGGAAAGAAGTCTTGCTGGATGTGAGAAATATTAAGATGTTCAATCTGTGCAAGCTTGTTGTCTGAGAGACAGAGGAAGACGACACCTAGCCAGCACTGATTGAGGGTCTGGATAGGTCCGTTATCCCAGCTTTGCAGAGAAGGAGCCTGAGAAAGTCTCAGAGCTGGGCCAGGCCCAGGCTAGCGATCTTGACTCTGTAGCCAGCACACTTACCTGGATGGATATGAAAGGTGAGAGCAGGGAAAGGTCAAGCATGATGTTCAAACACCTGGGGAGCAGAAAGGGACTTTTGGGGAGGAGGGCTGGGGAGAGGAAATCAGTTCCGTGTGGTGAGCCCAGGACTTGGTTAAGATACACTCCAGAAAGGACCTTCTGTCCTCCAGGAAGAATGAGAAGAGGAACATGCCCATTCACAGCACTCACGTTGTTCCTTTAGTGTCCCTGTGCCCTGAAACACCTCTTTTGTACCTTCTTTTCTTGTCTCAAACTTCCTTCCCCCAGCTCACACTTCCTTCCTCAACCACTTACTTCTAAGGCATTCCATGCTTAGGAGGAATGATAATATGAAAGACATAACTACTCTGTTTGATGAACTTGAAATTTAACAGGAAAATATATGGGTATAAAGCTACTTAAAATAGTCTTTAACAATATTACCATATACGGTTAGAACATTTAAAAAGAGTTGACATTTTTTTCTTAATATTCTTCTTTTAACTTCTCTGATTTGTCTCTCTCCTGCATTTCCTGCACTTTAGTCCTTGCCTGGCTTCTATTCCTCTTTCTTCACCTGTGCTAAACCCTAGATGATGGGGCACCCTTCCTCAGCCCCTGGTTCCCATCTATTTTCTTCCTTAAGGTAATAATAGCCAACACCATGGCTTTAAATACCATCCCTATAACATGGACTCCCCTGTTGACATCCCTAGTGCTACCACTCCTGTTGACCTTCAGATGCGTGTCTCTAAACACCTACATGGTATCTACACTTGGCTGTCTGATACCTCAAAGTTAAAATGTCCAAAATATGACTCAGTTTTTCTGCTTTCCCAACTCTCCCTCCAGAATGCTCACATTCCATCACAGTAAATGGGACCAATGTCTAAATTGTTGCTCAGATTTGAAATTGGAAATCAGCATTAATTCCTTTTTTCCCTTAAATCCTCACATCCAAACTATATGCAAGTCTTAATAACTTTTTTCTCCAAAATATATCCTGTACATAATCACTTCCCTCCATCTCCAGTACCACCTCCCATGTCTAAGTCACCATATTGTCTTGCCTGGACTATTGCAGTAGACTTCTCATTAGACCCCCTGCATCTGCACAGGCCCCTGTAATCCATTCTCCAGCAGCCAGAGTTATCTTCTATATTAACATATCAGATTACATAATTTCCTGACTCTAATCCTTCAGTAGTTTCCTATTAGATTTAGAATAAGATGCAACATCTTCTATCCCAGAGTCCTACATGATTTCATCCCCAATCTACCAATCTACCAATCTAAACTCATCTTCTCTTGCCATCTTTTTATTCCCCAGGGTTCAGACACGCTGCTCTCCTTGTTGTCCCTCCAATCTACTGGGTCCTCGGTGCCTCAGGGATTTCAAGTCTGCTTTTCTTTCTGCCTGCAGTGCCTTTTCCATGTTGCCTTCTTCTCATCTGTCACGTTCAGCTCAAATGTCACTTTTTCTGAGTACCTGTGCCCAGACGCTTTATTTCCGTCAGTTACTCTGTCTTATCACCTTGTTTATTTTATTCAAAAGACGTATCATGAACTGAAATCATCCTATTGGCTCATTCTCTTTCTCCCCACCTTGAATTCTTGAGAGATGAACTATGTCTATCTAGCTTGCTTTAGTATCTCTCATGATTAGAATATGGGCTTGATGTGTATTATAAGCTCAGTAATATTTAATCAAATGAATGAGTATACTAATGAATATACAGCACATAGATACATAGTACATACAACTTAACCTGACATAGAAAAGACTTGGGGAGATATGCCATCTATCTTCTAATATATAAAGGAACTTCATGAAGAAGAGGGATTTAACTTAGGCTACATCACCTCTAGGAGATAAACCAGAGTCAGAGGCCAGAAGCTGACAAGGACAATTATTGGTACAGTTTAAAGGAGAACTTTCTGGCGATAACATCTGTCCAAAGTTTGGGTCCTATTTGTGAGAGGATGAGTTCTTTGTCACTAGAGCTGTTCAGGAATAGACAGGGCGGCTGTAGGGAAGAGATGCTGTGAAGGAGATTCATAGCCTGTAATAATGGTTTTTAAGGTTTCTTTCAATCTTGATTGTCTTTAAGACGTGGGCAGTGATTTTTCTTTAAGATGCCTATTGTCCTGCAATAATGAATAGATAGAGGTTGTGTGGATGAAAACATAGGCCAGACTCTTTAGTTGAATTCAATAATCTTCACCAAAGTGTAAGTTTTCACTTATACTTTTTAAACTAAACTGAGATGGGAAAAAAGAAAAACAGCAGCAACTTATCCTGATCCTGTGAAGCTGCCTTCACTCAAGAAGTCCTTAGAGTGTCTGCTCCAGAATTTTATTCAGAGTCCTATAAAATGAGGTGTTTCATTGCTTTATGGTTTCACTATAATTTTTACAACAAATTGGTTTATCCCCACTTGTCATGCATTTTATTCATTAGATTTCAAGTCATATGACTTGCCTCAAATCCATTTCTGATGGGTGAAGCGTGTGTCTGCTTAGGATATTTGAAAGAATATGTTGAAGTCTCTATAAGAGCACACCCAAAAAGTATTTTGCACAATGACAGGGTCAGTTAAATACTTAGCATTCCTTTCAAGGTGACTACTTGGTGATAAGCACCTATCGGATATATTGGTTCTGTTGGAAGTGTGAAAGAAACATACACAGACATATTGTTTAATGACATGTGGCATGTGTGTCGAAGTCACGTGCGCATCAAAATACCAAAACTCTTAATAGTTTTTGTTTATTTTGACAAGAAAATCATTGCTGTATGGCTTTGCACAGTGCACTCTTAAATATTTAGGGCTTTGCAGTTGTAATACACACTGATTCCGACATTTGGGGAGATTTTTTTTCATTGCATTAAAAAAATCTACTATGTGTTTCCTCTGCATATGCACGATCAGGTGTAGTCATGCCCTATATGTGATTATAATGTTATATAGCTGTTAGTATGAAACAATCAATTTGGATTTCCAATGAGTAATTTGAGTGGTTTGTAAAGCTTTTTTAATGTTTTGTGCAAAATATATGGCTGATTGTGTTCCTTGGAATATCCTTGAAATAAGGTAGTTTATTTTTGATGAGTGATTGTGAAAATTCTAAGCGTATACTCAGCATATAGCATCTTCCAAATTATATTCTTTTCTATTTTTAAGAAATGAAACGCTCTTTCATGTCTACTTCTAATTTGTCATTTTGTAGTTGTGCCCAATGAGCTGATAGACCATTATCCTATCTTATTAAAACACTCATGGCTTGCCATTCTGACAATATATCAAAAGAAGAGCAAAACAAGGAGATGTATACAGAATACTCAAGTCAATTTTCTCGTTGATGTGAGATTTTTAGGCAGAGACACTGTAATTCTTAACAATAAAGGTACAGTAGAGTTTGGTTTTGCTTGAGCTTTCAGATCAATTTTTTTAGACTAGAATAATCCTATAGTTTCATATTTGGCCAAATTATTTTCTTCTGAATCTCCCAAAAGTAAAATAAAGCATCCCTTTTATCAGTTTGTCCCCATTACAAATGTTGCCCTTGAGGCTTTGTTCCTCAATTCCAAAGACATTTTAACAACCATGATCCAAGAAAGAAGATCATATATTTATCATTTGATCATTTTCACAACTCCTACATTTCTACTATAATAATATACCTTAGTGCTCATTTTTCCCAGCTATCAGAGTAAAGCTCTTAGATTGAACTCCTTCTGGTTATTTAAACATCCAAAAGCTGAAATCTTTTATTACTTCTACCTTTCCATCAAAGAAAAGCTAACATTTACCCAGATCTTGATAAAATGGATATCAGATTAATGTGACTTTCCCCCAAACACTATGGTTTGTTGTCATCTAATAGGATTGCTGCTATCAGATATTCCCCCCTACCTGTCTCTGTGAGTGAGAACGGTCACTTGTATTCAAGTTGAATGGAGGATAGAAATATTGAAGAATATATTTTTCTCTGGGGGGGGAGAATGATATGTTAATAACCTAATTAAAATACCTAAGTTTTTAATATTGGAGAATATATAAGTGTCTCTCACAATTTTGTCTGCCTGCCTCTCTTAATGTGACTGCGGTAGATTTGTGAACCTCAGTCTTCATTCAGCCTGTGTCTATGTAGGCCAGTATGACAGTGAGCATTCTCCAGAGAAACAGAATCTATAGGATATACAGAAATAGAGAGACTTATTTTAAGGAATTGAGTTACGTGACTGGGGAGACTGGCAGGTTTGAAATTCAGGCAGGAGTAGATGTGACAGTCTTGAGTCTGAAATTTAAGGCAGGATGATGTCAGGCTGGAAATTCAGACAAGGTTTCTATGTCATAGTCTATAGGCAGAATTCCCTCTTTCTTCTCTGGGAAACGTGTTTTCCCTTTTAGCGCCTCCAGCTGATTGGATAAGGCCTCCAGACATCAGGAGGGCAATCTGTTTTACTTAAAGTGAACTGATTTTAAGTGTTACTCACATCTACAGGATACCTTCAGGACAACATCTTAACGAGTGTTCCACCAAACAGGTAGACACCTCAACCCAGCTAAGTTGGTGCAAAAATTCGTCACCACAGCCGGGGACCCCCTCCTAGGGCCGCAGCCCCCAATTCTAGGCCTCTTCTATGAGACTGATACTGAGCAGGAAAACCAAGGCAACATTCCCTTTCTGAAATCATAGCTTTAAGACTGCGTGTGAACTTTGGGTTCAGTGAGGAGTGGACAGCAACAGTCCCCGCTGGTTAGGAGCTTGCTGGAGAATGCATCAGACCCTGGGGAAAGTGAGAATGTGGGCAGTGGAAGGAGGGAGAGAGGAGGCTGTCCTGGGGGAGGCCTCTGAGCCCTCGTCTTCAAGTCCAGCTCAGCCCAGCGATTCCCTCTTTTGCCTGAACAATGAAGACTGTTGACAAATGAGGAGGACCTTTGAAAAATCCTTTAATACTTAACATTATCACGATGAAGTTAAGTGTTAAATGATGTTTAGAAATACATGGAATCATTTATTCATGAATATTTTGGCCCCTGTATTTGCCTTTATAGAAATGCTGGGCGCCGAGATAAAGCAGTGAGCTAGAGAAACACGATGTCCAATCTGTTGTAGATTCAGCAAACAGTAAGCAGTTGATGGCATGGGAACTACAGTTTATGAAAGGGTGAGTGGACGGTAGAGCAGGGGACACTGCGAGGAGCCAGCCATCTCAGGTGAAGAACTAGGTTGCTTTCTTTCCTTTCTCTCTCCCTCTCTCTCTCTCTTTCTTTTTTAAAGATTTTCTTTATTTACCCAACAGAAAGAGACTGAGCACAAGCAGGGGGAGCAGCAGGCAGAGGGAGAGGGAGAAGAGGGCTCCCTGCTGTGTGGGGAGACTGATGTGGGACTTGATTCCAGGACCCTGGAGTCACGACCTGAGCTGAAGATAGATAATAACTGAGCCACCCAGGCACCCCGAGGAATTAGGTTTCTTTGAGAAGGAGCAAGTATGGTGAGATCTGAAGGACAAGGGTAAGTTACCTAGAGAAGGGAAAGAAGGCTCCAGTCAGAGGGAAGGAGAGGAGTGAAGGTACTGGTGTATGAGCAAGAATCATACAAGGAACCAAAAGGCCAAAAGGGTTGAAACAGACAGAGGAAGAGAGAGACAGACAGATTCCTTAAGAGGAGAGACCTCAACATTGGCCAAACCCTATTGGTGCCCTTGTGAGCCACAACCAGTATTCGAGGAACAAGATAGATGGTGATGCCATTTTCTGAGGTGGGAGAGCTGGGAGGCTGGGAGGAGGAAGCCTTTTAAGGAGACAATGTGCTCCTTCTGTTTGGGATATGTTAAATTTGGGAGGAGATATTTAATAAGATCATCAATGTTTGGGGCTCAGGAAGGGCATTTGTATGATCCTTTTTTACCTGTGTGAATGGGGTGGGCAGAGGCTGAAATATGGGAAGAATTCTTTCTGAAGAATATTCTACACACACACTAATAATAATAATAATAAGATGGCAACTTAGTTAACTGCCACTACAGCCCAATTTACCAATTAATTATAAGATTAAAAAGCCCCTTCAGTTTGCTAACCAGTCAGACACCAGGTCCACAGCCACAGAATGGGAGCTGGAAAGACTCCCATAGCTCAGCTAATTCAACACTTTCATTTCAAAAATAAAGAAATTGAAGCCAAGAGATCATCGAGACAAAAAACAAAACTTCCTATACCTAGTACTTTGCCCTTTCTACTTCGGTTTAGTGGGAAGGGAAAAAGGAAGACAACAGTTTAAGGTGACAAATATTTCCATTTTCTTCATACTCTACTCAGTTTTATTTGAATGTCCATTCACCTAATTTCTCTTTCAATTAGTGTCGAGCGATGATTGATTGGCGGTAGCCGCCTGGAGCACCGTATCAGATGCCACATTGGTTTGCAGTGTCAGCTACAAATAGGGCACATATTTAATGTGCAGACCACTCTGAAAGGACAGTGAAATGGAGATTGATTATTAATTATGCAGGGACAGCAGGCCTGAGCCAGGACTGTCCTGAGCAAAGTGGAACCTGCAGTCTTCCTAACAATGAGGGTGAGAGGAAGGACATGCAACCCAGACACCATCTTTGTCATTCCTGTTTGCTGAGGTTTTTCTATAAAAATTAGAATTTGTTTTGATTTTGATAGGGGGGAAAAAAGAGAAGAGAAAAAATTTATTCCCAGATGCAACAAGGTTTTAGAATATTTTGCTATCATCCTCTTCATGAAAATTTACTAAATATTGGCCTTGGATGTTCATAATGTCTTTCCCCCAAAAAAGTAATTAAAATGGAATTGTTTTTATATAACTCTACCTTGATCTAAATGAAATATCTCAGAATGAGGACAATGTAAATGTTGGTCTACAAAGCTTGTTTCTCTGCTCTTTAAGTCAATTCCTCTTTCTTCTGAATGAAAATCTTCTATAAAGTCAAGAGCTTTGTCTCATATCTGATGAGCATATTTAGAGTGCTTAGACACAGGGTGGAAATTTTCTTTTTTAGGATAAGTTAAATCATTAGTAGAGGATAGTGCTCCTAAAACAATTTTAAATGCCAGATCATATTTGAAAGAATCAGGTAATTAGAGTTAAATAGATTTAGGAAATATGGTTATCACTTAGGTTAAGAGAAAACTTAACATTAGTAATCATGAGAACATGTACAGCAAGCACTCATAAATGCACCCATTTAAGAATTTCCTCTTGACCTACTTCACGAGCAGGTGATACGAGATCTTTCTCCTGCAGGTTTTACCCAAGCATCAGTACAAGAGGCGTCTCAAAAGGAATTCAGAGTACTGAAGGCTGTAGTCTCCCTTACTGTGGGATTTCTATAAGGAATGGACACATTACAGAAGAATAGACTCAACACCCGTTACCAATTTTTATTTGAATCTCTGTACCTCAAAACAGATTTCACTGAAAGTAGTGATCATATCATATATACCTAGTACATCAGAGAAATGTTCATGTTGGAAGAAATGCAGAATCAGTTCTAGAAAGGAGTGCATTGACAGCACATGAAAACAAATGATTTTTAGGGAAAGGTATAAATATGGGGAAATGCAAATCATACTAAATAATACAAATGTCACAAGTGTGAGGGGCTAAGGTTTTTAGGGTATGGCAAGTTAATATTCTGTGAAATACTTCTTAAGCAGAAGACAAGTAAAAAGCCTCCCCCAAATAAAAATAAGTCTTATTATTGGAAATCAGTCTGTTCGTATACCATTAGTTTTTTATTTGAACTATTTACTTATATCAAATTTTTTTTAAGTCACGACATTATGTCCTGGAAGGTATGCATTTTTATGCAAATTTTGCCCCTTAAATCTTGCAACTTTTAAATATCGTGCTCTCTATCCTATAGTTTGAAATGGTTTATAATTAATGATATTATGAAGATCCATTATCAATAGATGCCTACTTTTATGTGTTTAGTAAGTGAATATCTGGAGTCATTTGTAAAACAGATTTGAAATTAAGAAAATTTTCTTTCTTCCAATTGGACATTCTAACATTTTTTTCATAGTCCGAAAATCAGCTCCTTTCACAGTCTGAAAATCACTTGAAAAATGTTTTGGTCAAGAAGAAGGAGAAAAAGTAGAAAAATATTTCCTACAGATTTAGCCCATTAGATACTAGGACTCAACAGGCAGGATTTGTCTGGCAGGATTTCATGGTAGAAAGAAAAATGATTTAATTTATTTTAATCTGCAACCTCAATTAACATAAAGACCCATGAACTTTTTGTGTGTGGCTTCTTTTCTTTTTTTTTGTTCTTGTTCCCCAACAAGAGGAGAGGAAGGTAGGGAGAGGGAGCTACATTATTTCATGTGTATTTTTTCTAAAAATTTCATTTACAATTGAAGCAGGCTCATACTATTGAGGGTATGAAGCACATTTCAATAAAAACGTCTGGTATTTTCAGTGTATTTTGATTCTTTTGGCAGAACAGTGAGCGGAGACTCTCCTTTACCTTTTAGAATTATTAGAGCCAAATCTTAAAGACCAGTTTGATTATGGAACTATCATCTTCGGGTTATTTTCCACCCGAGTTCAGTAACTGAAACCTCACATACCTTGAAAACATAAGCATTCTATGACATCACAACAGAAAAACCCCAAGCAGCACTTCCTGCAAATTGTAACATACTGAGGTTTTTCAATTTTATTGATTTTAACTGCTGGAATTCAGCCATTAGGTGTACACTTAGATAAAATCATATACCAATTTTCAGACCAGTTCATTTCTGCCAGTTACTGGGAAAGATGCTGTCTGGGGTTGATTAGCCTAGAGAATGAGGTGGTATCATCTGCCATGTGATGGATAGTCTATTGAGAGTACCATGATGGAATGGTCTTAAGCTTCTGGGACTGGCCATGCCAGGAAACAGTATGCCACTGGTTTTCTGTACATATGCTAACAAATTCCCTGTTTTGTACTTAGACTAAGTGTCTTTAAGATGTAACCTAAAAGGTTTTAAACACAGTAGAGTAATAGTTTGGAATTACAGAAAAGCATGCTTTGGAATCATAGATATCTGCTACTTAGAAGGAACGTATATGAATTTGACTTAACTTTGAGCTTCAGAATTATACATACGTACAGTATTATTTCTGTACAAAGGGTTATAATTTGTTCAGTAGAGCTGGAATAGGTTTTGACTAGCCAGCCCTGGGTGACATGAACATCCAGGATCCTGTCACAGTGGACAAAGGGATGGGGTACTTTAATTAGCTTGAATTGTATGTCCAGTCCTTGACTGCAGCATTAAGTGTGGGAACAATCCAAGTTAAACCATACAAATGGCTTCCTCAAAGGAAGTCGGGCACTCTTCCTAAAAGATGGGGGTGGGGAGGGGATGGAAGCTGAATGGGCAAAAGCAGTAGATGTGCATAACAAATCCTTGAGCTGTTCTCGTGCATCTCTCCCTTTCCAGGAGAGGGTGATTGTATCCAAGACTGCTAGAGTTATGTCTGTAGAGTAAACTCGGAATATGACACTTGCTTAGCAAGAGTGCCAAGATAGAGTACAAACTCAATTCTCGGGATTTCTCTGTACCTAACTTCTGCTTCCTGCTGGACTAGACTCATCTCCATCACTCTCACCTCTAGCTACACAGAGCTCTTTATGATTCTTTTGAATTATCACACCCCTTCATGCACTACTTTCCACCTCACACATTTTAGTCTTTCTCATAACGAGATTTTTCTCAAGTTGTTTCTTCTACCTGGAAACACTTCCATGTTGCTGTCTGTAATCATTTTAAAATTGACCTCCGGCATGGCCTTCTCTAAATTTCCCCTTTCCTTGACCCCACTTCCCACTTCCTTGACAGATTTAGGTATTTCTCTCGTACATGTCCAAAGTACTTTGTGCCTACAAGTCTCATCAGCATTTATCATACTGCACTGTAATATTTGATTTATGGGTTTATTTCCCCATTAAACAATGCATTTATTAAGAATAGAGACCAAGGGATATCTTAGTTTTCCTCCCCAAATTCTTCCTCAGCATCTTTCACAGGACTTGGCCCATATTAGGCACTAAATGAATCGCCCGCCAATGAGTGAATGAATGCATGAATGCATGATTGAATGGATTCAGACATGTTTGACACTAAAACAATTTCACATTTTCTCTCTGCAAATAGTGAAGAAGCATTTGAGAGTCACTAAGCACCATAATATGAGTGCAAGTTCCAGCAAGAAGGCCAGAACTCAAAGCCCTGCTTCTTCCCTTGCCGGTTATGTAGTTGTGGGCCAAGTACTTGACCTTGAGTGCCTCTGTGTTCTCTTGTGTAGACAGTGATAGTAGCTTCCACTCTACCAAGTGATTTCTTCTTTAATCTCCACCAACTCTGCGATAAAAACAGTTATTCCTATTTTGTAGGTGAACAGACTGAGATTTGTAGGTGAACAGACTGAGATCCAGGATCCTGGATGTTCATGTCACCCAGGGCTGGCTAGTCAAAACCTATTCCAGCTCTACTGAACATGTAGTGCATGAAGGGGTGTGATAATTCAAAATAGTGAACTGCTCGCTTAAGGGCACACAGGTTAGAAAATGGGGCCGGGGGGTGGGCTGGGAATGGAGTATTAACTCTACTGAAGGGCTGCCTGACTCTAAAGGCTTCACAGTTCCAACTGCAAGAGGATTTTGCAATTTGTTTTTATTGCCTAGAAGATGATACAGTGAAATATTTTTCTACTTTAGCTAATTTTGGTACTAATGATTATTTTCTTTACAAGAATGTAACACAAACCAAGCAGGCTTTAGATATTGCTACAGTTGAACACACTGCTTTTTAAATTTTAATGTTTATCCTTTTGGGTAATCCAACATAGATAGTTGACAAACAAATACAACTATTTTCACTCAAATGAAAAAAAAAAACCCCAAAAAACGTTTACATTCAACATCTGTTTCATGCAGATATTAGCCATTTCTTTCCAAAAATAGAACAAGATATGTTGAAAAATGTGTCTGTATTAGAATGGCAGAAAGTTATTCAGAATGTACTAAAATTGGGTTTCTTTTCTCCAGTCCCATGTGACAGATTGCCTAAAGAGACACAACTGGGTCTCCCAAACCCTATATGACCAAGATGGAAGAATTGACAGTTCATTGTTCCTATTTTTCTCTGCAGCCGAATTCTTAGAGCCCACCTAGAAAGGAGGAAAAATGGACCAAGTCAGAAGTTCAAGAAGCGTTCCCACCCTCTACCATACCACAGGCAGCCAGCACTAGTTGACTATAGTAATTCTGAGGATTATGTATAGCTCACTTTACCATCCCAAGCACATGAAGGTGGGCTTCACATGAAAGGATGATTGCCCAAATTATTCTTCCACTAAGAAGATTAGGAAAATATCGAACAATTATTTTTTGTGTAGAATAATTGATACATGTTGTAAGTCATGATATCTACATCATGATATTTGCATTGATATCAATTTGTTTTCATTAACTTAGACAATTAAAATCAAGAACTAAGTTATTTTAAGCAAACAGCTTCATTTTACATTCATTTATTTCTGCTTTGCAGGAGGCACAGCTGCATTATAATGTGATCAAGCCCAATAAAGCGTGCTCCGCTGTTTATAGATGGAAGAATTGTGCCACTCGGGTAGACGTACAATTTTACCTAAAATGTTCTGAAAGGACAAGGGCATGAGATTTTGTTCTCTTCCAAAAATAACTCTTATCAAACTTTAGAAACTATGGATTTTTTCTCTCTATTACCAAAAACAAATGGAATGTTCTGGGCCAATGGTCTAGGGCTATTTAATTGAAGTTATTTAATTTGTAATATCTTTTCCAATGGTTTTGAATCCTTTGGAAAAATAAGTTGACCAAAATAGCCCCTGCATTTAGGATGTTTTGAGAATACAAACATATGTACTATAGATATTTGTATCTCTCCTGGTACATGTAAAAGTGAGTTTTCTAGGTATATAACCAGAAGTGGGGCATCAGAAAATGCCCATCTTGTTTCAGTAGTTATTGCCAAATTCTTCTGTATACTCAAATTCAGGACAATCCAAGGAAGACTTATTTGCAGAGATGACACAGGTGTGGGGGCAGGGCCAACCCAATGGCCATTCATTGACCTACGGCTAGTGATAGCTGAGCACTTAACACTCATGACCCCAAAGGGTGACTGATGGGAGGGAACATGTACTTGAACCTGAAAGTCATGTAGAAAAAGTTGCTTTGAGAAGAGGAGTAAGCCGTGGTGGAGACCTGGCAGAGAGCAGCCGGAGGAGCAAATACCGTCTTTTCACTCACTTCTTGCCCTCCTCAATCCATCTCTGTTTAAAACCCCCCATCGGTGCAACAATACCGGAAACCAGAAGGTATTGGAGTTCATTACTGTTGACCACATAGGTCAGCTTCTCACAGTAGAGAGGAGACTGTCTGAAAGGGAAAACTGAATGTGTCGGCTGCAAGAGCTGAGTTATTGAAATCTCCTCTCATGTGTTGCTGCTGATGGCTATCGAGTCCTTCCTAGCATATTACTACCATTTTTTACCTAGCCTCTTTTTCAGTGATGAACTCCCAGACCGCTTCCAATGCCTTGTTGCCACAAATAACACCGCAGTCAACTTTCTTGTATATATCTCTTCATGAACTTGATGATTTCTTAGGGCCATCTACCCAGAGCAGAGCTGATTGACCTTAAGTGTGTGTTAGACTTAATCTGACCGAGTAGTAGTTTACGCTCCCAGAAGCAGCGCACAGGTGTTCCCCTGTCTCCACACCCTCGCCAACATTTAGCAGCTTCCTAACCTCTGCCAGTGTAGTGAGAGTAAATGAAGATACAAATAGAGAGTATGATACTTTCATGTAAATGTTAAGTATGGAAATCACACATAATATTTATTACCTATATGTGCAGGAAAAGGTAAACAACTTAGTTGGAAACCTAAATTGGGGATGAGCTCAAAGGAGATTTCAACATTATATGTATAAAGTTTATACATAATGTAAAATTTTATATGTATAAATCTCTAGAAGAAATAAGGCAGTATATCATCCCTTAAACCTATTGCTCTGACAGTAGCCCTAGACTTATTTGTATGTTCACATTATGATTTTTGCAACTTAATGGACGTATAAAGATATGTAATAACTCACACTACTTCAAGTGCACATTTTGATAAACGTTGCCCTATGTATACAGCCACAAAACCATCACCACAATCATGATAATAAATGTCCTATCGCTCCCCCAACTTTCCTCTGTTCCCCTAGGCAATCATCCCTTGCTCTACATGTGTCTCCTGGCAACCACTGGCTAGCTTTCTGACACTGTAGATTAGTCTGTACGTCCTACAGCTCTACATAAATGTGCTCACACAACGGGTACACTTTTCATTTTCATTTTCTGAGTTGTTCTCTTTGATTAAGTGTATGGTTTTCATACACACCCTTCTGGTTGCACATATCAGTAGTTTGTTCCCTACTATTTCTGAGTAGTGTATTCCTCCATAGTTATACCATAATTTGTTCATCTGTTCACCTGTTGATTGACACTTGGATTGTTTCCAGTTTGAGACTTTTACAAATAAAGCAGCTATGAACATTCATGTGCAAGTTTTTGTTTGGGCACATGTTTTCATTTCTTTGGGGGAACTATCTAGGCGTATAAAGGCTGTTTTATGGTAAGCAGTATCTGTTTATCTTTTTAAGAAATTCCCAAGTAGATTTCCAAGCTAGTTGTACCACTTTACCTTCCCATTATCACTATATAAGGGGGCTAGTTGCCCTACATCCTCGCTAAGCATTCAATGTGGTTATTGCTTTTAATTTTAGCCAGTTTAGTGGTTGTGTCGTGATATTTCTTTGGTCATTTCCTTGATGGCTAATGAAGTTGAACATCTTTTTATGTAGTTCTTTGTGCACTTATGTATCTTCTTTTATGAAGCATCTACTCAAATATTTTGCCCATTTTTATTGGGTTAATTGTCTTCTTAATTTTGTAAGTATTCTTACATATTGTAAAAAGAATGCTTTGTTTAATATATGTGTTTCAAATATTTTATGTCTGTAATTAGCTTTTTCATTTTCTTAAAGGTATCTATTGAAAAGCAAACGTATTTAATTTTGATGAAATCTAATAATTTCTTTCTTTTATGTTTATTTTTTTGTATGATATCTAATAAGCCTGTGCCGACCTCCAAGACCATCTGTTTGTTTTTGTGAGTTTCATATTTTTTTTAGGTTCTACATTAACACTATGATCAACTTTTAGTTAATTCTGTGTATGATATGAGTTATGAGTTGATGTTAATTTTTTCCCCCACACTACGTTGGGGGGGGGATTACGTTGATCCCACATCTTTTGTTGAAAAGATTATCCTTTCCCCATCAACTTGCTTTGGCATCTTCATCAAAACTTCGCCGACTATCTACATATGAGTCTATTTCTAGACTCTCTATTCTATTCCTTTGAGCTATATGTCTTTATTTTTACCAATTTCAAACTGTAGGTTAATAGCTAGTCTTGAAATCAGGTATATTCTTTTGGATTTCTAACGTCCTTTGCATTTTTTATAAATTTTAGAAATTAGTTTGCCAATTTTTATAAAAAGAGAGAGAGAAAGAGAAAAAAAACCCTGCTGGAGTTTTATTAGAGATTGTAGGGAATCTATTGACCCACTTGGGGAGAATTGCCAGTTCCAGTCCATGAACGTGACATATCTTTCAATTATCTAGATCTTTGATTTCTGTCAGTCACGTTTTGTAAATTTCAGTGCAGAAGTCATGAAGATCTTTTGTTAGATTTGTTCTTAGGTATTTTGTAACTTTTGGCATTACTATAAATGGAATTATAAAAATGTTTATGTTCCAATATTATGTAGTTTTGAATTTATGTAAGAATATAATTTTTTTAAAAGACTTTTTATTTATTTGACAGAGAGAAACACAAGCAGGGAGACTGAGAGAGGAGAAGCAGGCTTCCTGCCAAGCAGGGCGCCCAATGTGGGACTTGATCCCAGGTCTCCAGGATCATGACCTGAGCCAAAGGCAGTTGCTTAACCAACTGAGCCACCCAGGCGCCCCTTGTGGAAGTTTGACATTATTTCCTCCTTTAATGTTTGACGAAACTCACCAGTAAAACCATCTGTTCCTGGGTTTTCTTTTTTGGGAAAGTTTTTCATAATAAATTCACTATCATTAATAGAAAGATGGCTATTTAGGTTTTCTGTTTGTTCATGGGCAACTGTGATCACTTTTACTGTTGAATCTCTCTGCTTCATCAAACTTGTCAATTTTTTGGCATAAAGTTGCTTATAATACTCTCTTGTTATCATTTTAATAACCATAGAGCCTGCTGTGATAACCTCCTTTGCCTTCTTGATATAGATGGTATGTGTTCTCTTATTTTTCCAGATCAGTGTTGCTAGGGGTTTGGCAGTTTTATGGTTTTTCGAAGATTCAGCTTTGCCTTTGTTAATATTCTTTATTGCCGGTTTCTATTTCCTTGATTTCTGCTTTATCGTCATTATTCCTTTCCTCCTACTTACTTTAAGATTACTTTCTCTTACTTGTCTAGTTTCTTAAGGTAGAACCTTAGGTTAATGACTTCAGGTATTTCTTTTCTAATGCATGCATTTAGAGTTTAAGTGTCCAATCATTACTTTAACTCCATCCCACTCATTTTGATGTGCCATTTTTTAGTTCTCTTTTAGTTCTGTGTTTTCTCGTTTCCCTTGTGATTTTGTCTTTGAACCATGAGTTGTTTAAAAGTGTGTTATTTCCCAGATATGTACAGCTTTTCTAAATACCTTATAATTGTTTATTTGTGATTTAATTTTATTGTGGTCAGGAATCCACTCTATATGATTTTAATGCCTTTAAACTGTTGATGCCCACATATACATCTGTCTCTGTGAATGCACCAGGTACACTGGAAAAGAATGTGTATTCTGCTCTTGCTAGATATAGTGCTCTATAAATTTCAGGCATATAAAGGTGATTGGTCTGTTGAGACCTTACTCTTTTTTGTGTGTCTTTCTATCAACTGCTGAAAGAAGAGTGTTAAAATCTCCTAGAGCAATGATGGAATTGTCTATTTCTCCTGTGAATTTTTGTTTCATGTATTTTGCGGGTTTCTTATTAGGGGCATACTTGTTTATAATTACAGTGTCCTAATGAATGAGCATTATCATTACAAAACATCTCTCTTTGCCTTGAAATCCATTTTATCTGATACTAAATAGCCATGCCAGACTTATTATACCTACTATTTGAGTGCATGGTCATGGTCCATCTATTTATTTTCAAACCCTCTGTATCTTAATATCTAAAGTGTGTCTCTTGTCAACAGCATATAGTTAAGTCTTGCTTCTTTTAAATCTACTTTGTCAATATCTGTCTTTTAATTCTCATGTTTAGAACACAGCTAGTCAACTTTTTCTTAAAGCTAGATAGTAAATTTATTAGGTTTTGCAGTTTAAGAGGCAAAGTTGAGGGTATTATATAGATATTTATATGGCTATGTAGAATATAACTATTCAGCAATGTAAAACCATTCTTAGATTGTAGGCATATGAATGAATGAATGAATGAATGAATGAATGGTGATAGGCAGGATCCCTGTTTTATGATTATGTATATTGCTATTTCACCCATCATTTTATTTTGTTTTCTGCTTGTAATGTTTTTATTATTCTGTTTCCTTATCTGTTTCCCTTTTCTGCTTCCTTTATGATTATTGAAATATATTAGCATTTCATGTTAATGTATTTTAGATATTGGCTATATCTTTTGTTTTTATTTTCGAGGCTGCTTGTGGAGTATAATATCCATACCTAACCTTTCACAATCCAGTTAAAATTAATGTTTGCTGCTTGATAGATGGTATAAAAGCTTTGCAACCATACAAGTCCCATACTACTCTTCCCACTTTTGTTATAGTTGTGGTGTGAATTATGTATTCCTACAATAAGAAACCTCATAAGACAATGATGTAATTTTAGTGGTACTTAGTTATATGAATTTCAAAGATCTTAAGAGGATAACAGTTGTTATATTTACTCAGCAATTTATCATTTCTACTGCTCTTCCTTCATTTCTGAAGTCCCAGCTTCCTTCTTAGATCATTTGTCTTCAGTTTGTAGAATTTTTCTCTGCGTTTCTAGTAGAGTAGGTGTACTGACAATGAATTTTCTTAGTTTTTGTTTATCTGAAAATGTTCTTATTTAGCCTTTGATCTTGAAGGATATTTTCACTGAATTTAGAATTCCAAAGTGATAGTTCTTTCTTTGAGCACTTGAAAGATGCTCTTCTACTGTCTTCTGGCCTCCATAGTTTCTGATGTGAAATCTGTAGTTTGTGTACATTTGAATCATTTTAATGTATTGTTCACTTTGTTGTTGAACATATTGTTCATATGTTCAGAACCACTAGGAAAAAACAATACATTAAATGAATCATTAATGTACTGTTTTTTCCTAGGGTTTTTGAAAAGGCTTTTCTTTACCCATGACTTTTAGCAGTGGGATTATGATGTATGCAGGCATGGTTTCTTTGAAATTATCCTGTCTGTGGCATTTTGACATTCTTGAATCTGTACTTTTATGTTTTTCACTGAATTTGCAGGTTTTTGTTTATTATTTCTTCAAACATGTTTTTTGCTTTAATGTTTCCCATTTCCTTCTGGAACTTCAACTACGTATTTCTTATCTCATAATGTATCTTTGGCATGTCATTCTGTTTCATTTGTTTCTTTAACCCACTTCCCTTATTACATTGGTCTTATGATTTCGTAGAAACTATGTTCTATGGTATCCTGCTTAAGAGACCAAATAGGTTCATGAAATTTTCTACTGCTACATATAAATTTAATAACACATATAAATAAATTTTATAAATATAGATATTATCTAAGGTCTTACAAATGGTATTTTCCTCCTTTTTCATAGTTCTTTTTCATAGGCTCCAGGTGTTTTCTTAATTAGTTTTTTTAGCTTTATTGAGGTATAATTAAATATGATACTGTATAAGTTTAGGATGTGCAAGTAGTGATTTGATATATATGTGTGTATATGTGATTACTACAATAAGGTTAATTAACACATTTGTCACCTCACACAGTCACAATTTTCCTTTGTTAAAAAAAAAGAAGGAAATCCTGCCATGTGTGATCACATTAACAGACCTCAAGGACATTATCCTAAGTGAATTAAGTCAGACAGAGAAAGACAAATATTTTATGGTGTCACTTACATGTGGAATCAAAAAACAAAACAAAACAAAACAAAACAAAAAATGGAACTCATAGAAATATACAGCAGACTGGTGTTTGCCAGGGGTGGGTAGTGGAAGAAAAGGGACAGGTTGTGGTTTTAATCTTAAAACTTCCTCAAGCAAAGCAACTCTCACAGGAGCTGGTATCTGCCAAGAGACCCAAGAGTGGGTATCTGTCCAGGGACACAGTGAATTAACATATCTGAGTCCTATTTCCAAAGCATAGATAAGGTGGCCAAATCCCTTCTCAAATCAGCATTGAGTAGTGTATAATGCTCCTGATAGAAGTTCTAGTTTCTCATGATGGCCTATTTCTTCTACCCAGACTGCCTTGCCTTCTAATTTTCAGAAAAATTATAATTCCCAGGATACTTTCCTTTTTGTCTCTTTCCTGGAATAGTTTAATTATGGACACCATGCCTTCCAAGTGACACTATTGGTTCACTTCTGGTACTACTTTTGTCTGGATTTATATCTAGCCTCATATTCACTGTGCTAGTTTGAGAAAGTTAAATTGGAGTATTCATGGTTTCACTATTTGCTTGAGTAGTTGAAGAAATCTTGAAGCAAATGCACAAAGAACATTTCTTACATTTCTTCTGGAATGCTGAAATGTACAGGAGTGGGTAAGGCTGTTCTCTTCCTCAGCCTCAGCAGCACGAGCATCTTTCAGTGCCTCTGCTCCCTCCAGTCACCACTGCTTCTGCCTAGAATTTGGGTAGACTTATAGTCTTGGCACATGGTCCTGCTTCTGGGTTGAAAAATACTTTCCTAAAGGAGTCAGGCTCTCAAGGGCATGTGGGGCCTGCATTCTGGCTGTCTGTCTCTGACTCAGAAGGCAAATGTCTTCAGTTCTATTTTAGAGAAAAATTTGAATAGGTGGATTGGGGTTCATGGAGCCAGATACTATTTTGAATCAGGATGCACATCCTACTGCTGAATTTTTGAATTAAGAAACCATTAACAGCTATCTCTCTTCTCTACCTTTAGTCAACATCTAGCTTCTTTTAAACACATGGTGTTAGTGGAGCTCTGACTGCCTGCATCCTTTCCTTTCACTCTTGTGCACATCGCATCTGCTTTGCCTACCGTCTCCCTCTGCGGATGACTACTCCAGCAAACATGTTTGCAGATAATGAGATTTTCTGCATGTATGGACAAAATGAAATATATTTATATTGGTAAGCTTTCGCTCATGTTAATGTAATCATTCCTGTCATCTTTAGACTGATGTACCATTCTATAAATGGCGAATGTGTTGACAAGGTACAAACTATGTGCTTATCTGATCTAGTTACTTAAATGACCTAAACACCACGATCAACCTTTTAAGACACAGATAGACAAGTTATTAATCTTCCTTGCCATTTTGTTAGTAGATGCTACAATATAATAGTTTTTAGACCACCAGATATTTTAAGTTAATAACATTCAATAAACTAGAAATCAGTTTTCTCTTCATCTGAGAAGGAAGCTAATTGTCATAGGTATCATCTTCCTAGATTAAATTCATTAAAAATTTGTTCTTTTAGAAAATTTGACAACATTTTCAGTAACCATTAACTAATAGTAAATTAAAGTGTAACACCCCTGGCAGTTCATGGGACATCCATATGAATACCAAATGAACTCATAATCATATGATAGTAATGAATATCAAACCGATCTATAATAATACACTTAAAATAAAATAAAGTACTTCGAAAGTTTATGTCCTCATCAGTTTTAAGAATGAGACATGAATATAGCTCATTGGAGCAATTGCGGGCACTCAGTGAGTGTTTGTTTCCTGATATCTCAGACACTAACAATGGTTTGGAAAACTGAAAAATATACCGACAATATGCTAGGAAGAGGTTGTGTGTATTCAAAAGAAGGGTGCCAGTTTATAGATATGATTATGAGAAGTATTTTTAAGGATAGAATATAATGACTATCTTGTTTCCAAGGAAATTAAAACACATGTGTATCAATTCATTATTAAACAGTTGAAGGATATAATAAAAAACATTCAGGGACATAACTACTGAAAGTATCCAAACAGACTTGTCCAGCTACTTAGGAAGTAAGCTGTTCTTTCTTACTTTCAAATACAAATTCATTCCTCTACAGTCCCCTTTTGCATCACAGAAGAATAATTTTACCATGTTCACAAGTTGTCTTATTAAATTTAATAACTAATATGGTAGTGATTTGGAGTAAAAGGCAGATACTACGAAGATAAGAGAATCCAGGAACCCTGACACGGGGCACATGAGATGTGCAGCTGGATGGTTATGACCAAAGAGAGAATCAAGCTCTACAGAAGTGCAAGTGAGTGAGAGGAGTTAGTTTTAGAGTTAGCATTTGAGATGGCCTTAAGGAATGTAATATCGACACAAAGAGCAGTATAGGGGGTGTATTTTAGGTGAAGAACACAACATGAGCAAATGCATGGAGATAGAGAAGTACCACTGTGTTTCTAGAAAAACAAAGATTTTATGGGTGTGCAGAATTCATGTCTGTGATTTGTGGGAAGTAAGCATGGAGAGGTAATACATGGTCTCCGAGAAGACAAAACCTAAAGTGATCAGATAAGAAATTGGTGTTCATTCCTGGAAGTATCATGTGAGTGTCTAGAAAAATAACAGTCACTTTTTGATTCATGAGTCACCTGAGCCATGCCCCGTGTCACTGTGTTAAATGGGTAACATCGAGGTATTAAGACACGAGTAGGGTTCCCAGCTATGGGGTTAATGCGGTGGTGAGAGTGAGTGACAACAACTAGTGGTGTGCAAAGACAAAGGAAGCATGCGGGTGTAATATGCACGCCCACATGCGATCAACAGGATCTGTGAGTGTGGCTTCCAGGCCGCATGTTCACAAGGAATCCTTCTCCAACATGTTATTGTCATTGAATGGGTCACTATTAATTAAATGACGGCATTGCACTACATTTTCCTATACCAGGTTTTTATAGAAAAATGTTCCCTCATGTATATGTATTATTCTAGTATAGCTGAGTCATTCAAATCCCTTTAACATTGGGGCACCTGGGTGGTACAGTTGGTTAAACGTCTGCCTTCGGCTTAGGTCTTGGGATCAAGCCCCACAAATTGGGCTCTCTGCTAAGCAAGGAGTCTGCTTCTCCCTCTCCCTCTGCCCCTTCCCACTGCTTGTGCTCTCTCTCTCTTTCTCTTGCTCTGTACTCTCTCTCTCAAATAAATAAAATCTTAAAAAAATTCATTTAAGATGATTATAAATACTTTAAATGAAAAATGTGCACTATATAATATAATTAATACAAAGAACTCTATAATAAGTCACAATGTTATGCATATATAAGATATAAATACATACATATTTGTTAAAAAAAATCTGTGGACATCTGGGATGACTTCTCAGGGATGCCAAAGCCCAGTGCAGCCCCCGACCCTAAATTAGGATTGGGTACAGCCAACTCTTCCAGCCACATCCCTTTACACACTCACTCTTTTGTTCTACCATCTCTCCATCTTTCAGCCCAAGCACCACTGTGGGGTGTTCCTCTTGTTTACTGAATGAAGGGGGTTGGGGGGAGGGAGAAAGGGGTGAAGGAAGAAAACTAGGGAAGAAGACAGGAGCTCTGCCTCCACCTTGCTAGCCATATCATCTCAGGCAAGTTAATTAACTTCGTGAAACTCGAGTGTTTTTATTCGTAAGAAGGGAATGATAAGATTGTTATGAAAATTTTAAAATGAATGTATTATGGTATCTGGTGTTATATCAGCCAGATTTGCGGTAGCTACCCAGACCTGCTCCCACCCTGGTAACCTTACATTTTACTACATATATTCCACTTCCCATCTCCCGGCTCATTACTAGTATTCTTGGATGGGTTGAAATTACCATCATGCCTGATAGTTAAGGACAGATGAATAAGTGATGGGATTGGTATATTTCAGGTGTTTATTTCTGGCATTTGCCATGGATTTAAATCAGTTCAGTCAAATTCCCTTACCTGATCTCTTTTATAACTATTGGCAAATATTTTTAAAACTGTTGACTGGGTGTGGCATGTGGGCAGTGAGTGTGAAACAGAACAACCTAATGGTTCATAGTATGAAAATATTATCTTGGCCTCATATGTACTCACGAGTAACCAGCTATAGGTCATCATTTACAAGTAAATTTAAATAATCTGTCACTTTCAGGAGAAGGCAACTAATAGAGAAGAACTAATTTGGTTGTCAAAATTAGTATTTTTAGAGAAAGTCTAAAAATAGAAGGTCAAGTTCATCAGTCTCTATTTCAATTAGGGCTTCTTTTTATTCTAGGTAAACAAAAGGGAGAACAAAAGTTCTTCTTTTAAAATTCTATGGAAATGTGCACATAAATGCTATTCATATTATATCTGCCTAAGGCTTTCATAAAAACACAGTTCATTTTCAAAATAATGTATCTATTATATTTTATGTTCATGAGGATAATTTGAAACATATATTTCTACTCAGGGACTTTTGAACTAAGCAGTGGAACAAACTGCAATAATTAGCTGAACTACAAACGAAATTTGAATGTTAATGTGTTTTTACATAAACAAATTCTTGTTACAGAAGCTTGTTTGAGGAACTTAAAACATTTTCTTATACTTCGTACCTAAATCAACCAGCACTGCCATGCAGACCTGGAAGGGACAGGGTGTGGGGAAGGGTGGGGCTGAGCCTCTCCTGCTGCAGTCTTTCATCCTCTTGCACTAGGAGACCAGGCTGCAGGGCAGGGCCCGTAGGAAAAATTCCTTTTCTGTTCTTTCCTCCACCATCCAGGGCCCATGGTGGAGAGGAGGAGCCAGTGCCTGCCAAGGGGGCCCTGACTCCATCCCTGTGCATCTCACTTCCTTCTGGACCTAGTTTCCTCATTACTTGCATGCCTGGTGATTTTTGTTATTGGATGCCAAATCTTGTACGTTTTACATGTTTAGTGCCAGATATTTTTGTGTCCCCTTAAATATTCTTGACCATTCTTTGGGGATGCCATTAAATTACCTGCAAACAGTATGATCTTTCTAAGACTTCCTTTAAATTCTTAAAATTTACCATGCCATGAACACCATAAGTCTAGGGTTGATTTTCCCTACTGTGAGCTGATAACCATTGGCTTCCTCTGCCCAATGCCTATTAAATTATGAGGTTTTTCTTTTTTTTTTTTTTTTTTTTTTTAAAGATTTTATTTATTTATTTGACAGAGAGAAACACAGCCAGAGAGGGAACACAAGCAGGGGGAGTGAGAGAGGGAGAAGCAGGCTTCCCGCCGAGCAGGGAGCCCGATGTGGGACTTGATCCCAGGTCTCCGGGATCATGACTTGAGCCGAAGGCAGTCACTTAACCAACTGAGCCACTCAAGTGC